>JARQOC010000001.1:536840853-536877249 GCA_033576535.1 Allobates femoralis | reverse complement strand
ACTTGGTCTCTGCCATTATCAGCTATAGTGTCCGGATTATTAGATTTGGGATTGTTATTAGATTTTGCTTTTCATTGGCATGATCACTACTAGTAGTATGAGGTCTCTTTATGGATCTCTGTAGTTTAGTAAGGAGCAAATTGCCGAATATGATATCTAGGTGATATTAGTATTATTTAGTTATGTTGGCGATGAAGCATTAAATACGAAGATATAGTAGAAGTCGTAGTAGGTTAAGTAACTTTCTGCCTTAATTCCGAACTACAGCTTCTAATTCTCAATTATAGATGGAAGAGAATTTTCCTAAATACCTTTCTATAACCTCTCTTAGCTCTAGATAGACATTTTACACATTATTTCAAACTAAAATCAGAGTATACAAGTCTATGACAGAAAGAAACTTTACATGTATAGGATATTTAGTAAGTATTCAGTGTTCAGATATAGTAATCTCATAATTATTAAAAGTACTGTGTAGTGGTATATTCTTGAATATGATAATTCTAGACAATATAAAGATAATACCGTTGTGATCTTGGAGTGACAGAAAATGTAGAGAAGAGAGATAAGAGGTAGTGAACAGGAGGCATACCAGAGAGAGGGGGCAGAAAGAAGGAAAGGAAGAAACAAGCAGATGGAACTACTTCACTCCAATGTCTGCGAAGCTTGGGTGCGTTGTAGGCCCACCGGCCCTGCTTGATTGAAGCGCCTCTTCGGATCTTGCAAGATGTATCTAGCAGAGCTCGGATATCGATGGAAAATCAGACTAGGACCTCCGCTGATGTAGCTCTCCAAAAGGAATCGACAAATTAGCTTAAATTAGCTTAAAGTCTCAGCTGGGTCGTCGACAGGACTCATGAGATCAAAGTAGGGGGTTATTGGAAGTTGGGTCACAGATCAGTTTCCCTTTTCACTACTTCTGTTTCACCTGTACAGGTGCTGTGATTAGATGAGAGGTCAGCCCTGTGGCATAGATCTAGATATCCAGTAAAGGGTAGAGAGAGATGACCTCCCTATAAAAGTTTTATTCTTGTTTTAATCTTAGATCTTAAAGGGAGACTCAGCATATAGTGTCATAAACTGAGTAAGAGCTTCCAACTTCACTCCCTCTTCCCCTCCTCTAGACCCTCTCCAGGCCCCCAGTTGGAAGCTAAAAGCACTGCAAGACTCTAGCTTCTGGAACTGTTCCAAGAATATTGCTTTAGATGTATACCATTACAGCTGTTACAGCTATTACAGCTAGTATCAATGAAGGCTTCTACAGCAGGCTAGTAGGCAGGACTGGTGTCATGGCGCCCTTCACTGAAGCGTCTCTTACTTCCACCCAGGGTCCGCAGTGTGTCCAAGCCCCAGCAGATCTCCTAGGACTCCTCCGCAACCTCCTACACCGAGATTGCCAAAAATTGCTGAGTAAGGTCGCAGCTTAGCGTTAGATGCCGGCGGTAACTGCCATAAATTGAAAGGGGAGCGGCGGGGGAGGTGCTTGGCGGGAAGAGCAGAAATGGCGGCGGGACAAACTATCTGGTACTTCGGTGTACGGGAGCTACATGTGTGAGGCAGCTCATCTTATGGCGGGAAGAGCGGCACCAGCGGTAGTGGCAATGGAAGCGGCTGTCTTATGCTCCGGTGAGGTGAGGAGGAAACACACCCACGAGGCAGCTCACCTTATGGCGGGAAGAGCAGTAATGGCGGCGGGACAGGCTTTCTTGTGCTCCAGTGTGCAGGAGCTTGATGTAGGAGGCAATCAACCTCTGAGTAGGATCAAGTCGATGTTGCTGTTCCCAAGGAATTCCCACTTGTCTGGTCAGCATATGAGGTGTAGTGTAGGCTAGTTGAGAGCGTCGCCCTGTCCCTTCTCCTGAAGATGGCGGGAGGATGAGTTAGCGTTTCCTCCTCTTAGCTTCAGATCGCAGCCAACAACCGTCAGGGCTCAGGAATGATCCAAGGAGTTCTCCTCCAATTCAGAACTCGGTCAAGTAGCTTGTTTGGGGGTAATAAGCCTTAATAATGGCTTAAAAACCGGTAGCTTCCATGGGTACACAGGAGCTCCTGTTTAGTGCGTCTTACATGGAGCTGCAGGCCACGCCTCTCGATTTATTGTTTTTAAACGACTTGGAGCAATCAAATTCCGTATTGTTTTCCCTCTCCTGAAAGTAATCCCCGGTTTGTCAGGGAGGGATTTCCTTAATAGGGGATCCTGTTGTAGTATATGCCAATGTTTCCCCAAAATTGTCCTGATGTTTATACTATCGCTATTGAATGCTGTTATGAAATTTAGATGCCAAGTCTGGAGACCTGATGCACCCGGAGAGGCTAAGCTGCATACCCAAGGAGATTTTTTATATACAACCCAGTAAAGACACCGGAAAGGTGAGCAAAAACAAGGCTTTAAACTGCCTATTGTAATAACATCTGCACTTAGATTTGCGCTGGTTCTTTTTCTTCATAGATACCCCTAAATAGAAGCTTTCTAAAGCATCTATACCTACCATACTAATTTAATGTAGAGTTGCAGTGTCACAGCAGCTTTAGGGTTTTCTATTTTTCCCTCCCATTGTTTTTTGTTCTAAATTGTTATCATTTGCTCTTTTGTATTTCTTGCGAGTGCGCTATACAAAAAAGCTGTTTCACTTGATTGATTTTTTTGGGGACATATCTCACATTTTGTACCTGAGGAAGAGGGCAGTTTGACCTCGAAACGTGCGTAGTGCATTTTAGGTTTATTTATTAAAAAATCTTTCTTGAATAATTTTTTTTCTTCTGGAGTTCTGTCTATAGTGCAGCTCTCATTTATAGAACCGGATTTTTACCTCATTTGGAATTAAAGTACAACAGTCCATATATACAGTTTTTATATGACATGCCCACTAGGTGCCTTTACAAAAGTTTGACATTTTTCACCCAATCCGTCAAAAAACAGACAATCCCAGAGGTAACTGGATGCTACCACACCGGTATTATTCTGGATCTGGCTGACAAATCCGTTATAATACCGATACGGTCATCTCTGGCTGCATCAGGTTTTACAATTTAAAACGGACGGGATCAAATGAAGTCGAAGCCCCTTAGTCTTCAGTGGTCTCTTGGTATCAGAATATAAATTAAAATATAAGTTACCTATTAGGTCAGACACGTACTTCAGAATTTTTATATTTTTTACATACAAGGAATTTGTAAATTTGATCATATACAAAATATATACTTCACATCGGTGAAGTGTCAGTAAAGTTATTCCAATGTTTGTACACTTTGACCTAGTCTACCAAACACATAAAAATAAAATATCCTCACCTGTATTAACACCTCGAACACACAGAAATGTACAATAGTTGTACTTGGAATTTTTGGTATAAGTGTGACACATATTCAATGGAGGTAGCTCAAGATGAACATAGGTGACTTTTTTAGCGTAGATATCCATAACTGATCATGTCCATTGATTTGCACTCCATCAATATGTGAGGAGGTGGTTGGATTCCTGCATCCAAAGACATAAGCATATTTGCGTGAAGTGGTAAGAC
Organism: Allobates femoralis; assembly: GCA_033576535.1. Lineage (NCBI taxonomy): Eukaryota > Metazoa > Chordata > Amphibia > Anura > Aromobatidae > Allobates > Allobates femoralis. The sequence goes on along the minus strand of JARQOC010000001.1, from coordinate 536,873,728 downwards.
AGTAATGTATGGAGTGTAGTAGGAATTGTTTGTAAGAAATATTGTCTCATCACTGGTATAGAATGGATTAGTTTAAAAAATAGTTAAATTGTGGAATTAGCAGGGCTGTGGAGTCGGAAAATCAAACCACCGACTCCAACTCCGACTCCGACTCCTGAATTTCCCTGGCTCGGACTCTGACTCCAACTCCGACTCCTTCATTCATGGCTCGTTTTTAAGTGATAAAATTATTGTAGGCCAATGGTAACATTAGGCTTTAATCATTATAATGACATAATAATCAAGATATTTAAATAAAACATAATAATAAATCATAATAATAATATTCAGCACATTCTGCATTGAACTACTATTATATATTTTAGGAGTTGGAACATTTTCTACCGACTCCAACTCCGACTCCGACTCCACCAAAATGAGCAGTGACTCCGACTCTACGACTCCTACTCCGACTCCATAGCCCTGGGAATTAGCCCACAAGGGGAGGATGCAGGCCAAAGGAGAACAGGACCAACTCCATCTTAAATTCAGATAGGGTTTGACCAGTTATAAACAAAAGTACAGATCGAGTTATACTAACAAGCTGCAGTTATTGGGTGATTACGTTACCTCTGAAGTTGCATAAAGACTTTGTGAAATCCTCTGAAAGACATTAACTACTGACAGTAGAGCTAAGGGCTAGAAGCAGACCTAAGACCCCAATATTAGAGACTGTGCTAGTGCACTTACTGCAAGCCAGGCCTCTAACCATTATGGCAGGAGTACGCACCAATTCCGATGTGGCAGGGATCCACCTCTTTGTCTGGAACCTATGGCAGTGACTGCGAGCTTGAGGCTCTTCGCAGGAACTATGGTGTTTCCTTGGCCCTTGTCTCTTCCGAAGGCTTTCTTTGCTGAGAATCTGTGGGCATAGAGCTCATACCCTGCCATAGTTCAAAGACCCAATTGAGATCCACCTGTAAAATGAGAAGCAAAAAAAATCTGATAGGTAGGGAACATAACTCCAGTACTGATTACTCGGGTCTGAATTGTGGCACTCAATCCAAGAGGTGTACCCCTTAGGGAAAGCGAACAAAACACACCCAAACCCGCGGAACTTTAACAGCGTGTCTCGTCATCTTATCTCTGCACTCCCAGTGACATGCAGGTACGCCGTCTGGATTTTCTTCATGGATCCACTGCAAGGCATGACTGACCTCGACTCCGCGGATGAAATAATCTACCTAACCATCCTGGGGTCAGAAGGTGGGTCGGCCGAACCAGACCCAGAGTGGCATCATAGAGAGGAGATGGAGAGTAAGACCTATATCACCTGGAGCTCCACCGCACTTCCCTATTTGGGCACCTTCTGTAACGAGGTGCGGATCCAGTTCTGGGTTCCGATGCAAGCCAAGGACCTGAGGAGCGAGTCCCAGCAGTCAGGTGACTTTTACTCTATGGCTTCCGGGCCCAGGAGCAGTACATGTGAGATTGCAGAGGATTTGGCAGTATGTCTGGCTACATTCCAGCTGCAGCCGGTGTCGAAGCTACTGTTACTGGATCCCATTCCCCAAGGCCACCAGGACCAAAACTAGGACCTTTATGGAGAGCCAGGGGGAGAGGAGAACCTAGAACAGTGGCGTAATGATCACGGTCGCAGTGGTCGCGGCTGCGATGGGGCCTGGATCTGTAAGGGAACTGCACCTCCAGCCGCCCCCTGCGCCAGCCGATCGCAGCTCCTGCTTCACATGGATGTGCGTCCCCTAGGACACGCATCCATGTGACAACGCCGCAGCACAGGCCGCTTTGGGGCCCGTGTGTCAGGGAGGGGAGGGAAGCCTCCTACTTCCTTCTGCTGCTCCTGCCCCTCGCTTCCTCTGACCTACCGGCTTCCTGGCCTATGTTCCACTGGGGACCGCATAGAGCAGGCTGGTGCAGCCTTCTCCTGAGTCTTGAATCTTCAGAGGAGACCGCCGGAGCAGCGAGGGAACTAGGAGAGGTAAGTACAGATTTTTTTTTAAATAAGTGAGTGCACTATGGCCAGAGGATTATGGGGGAGGGGGTTTATATATAAGGCTGCATATATAATACTGCACTATATGAGAGAAATGAGGGTGCATATATAATACTGCACTATATGGAGAGATTTGAGGCTGCATATATAATACTGCACTATATGGAGAGATATGAGGCTGCATATATAATACTGCACTATATGGAGAGATATGAGGCTGCATATGTAATACTGCACTATATGGAGAGATATGAGGCTGCATATATAATACACTATATGGAGAAATATGAGGCTGCATATATAATACTGCACTATATATAGAGATATGAGACTGCATTATGCTAAATGAAGAGGCTATGAGGCTGTATTATACTATATGGAGAGGCTAAGAGGCTGTATTATACTATATGGAGATGCTATGAGGCTGCATTATATTATATGGAGAGGCTATGAGGTTGCTTATACTATATGGAAAAGCTATGAGGCTGCATTATATATTGGAGAGGATATGAGGCTGTATTATGCTATAAAGAGGCCTATGAGACTGCATTATGATATATGGAGGGATGTGATGCTGCATTATATTGAATGGAGGATAATGGCGGTTTATTATAATAATTGAATGACTATGGGGGCTACCTTATGAATAGAGGACTATGGGATGCATTATAATACATAGAGGACTATGGGGGAACATTGTAATATATGGAGAAATATGGGGATGCATTATAATAATTGGACAACTATGGTGGCGGGAGGAGGAGGGGCATATAAACCAGGATGGTGGACAATATACCACGATACGGGCCATATTCCAGGAGGAGGACCATATATAACATGATGAGGGATGTTAATGCATAATGAAGGGGGAGAGGGTCAATTTGTGAGTCTTTAGAGGATTTAGAACGTTACATGAGACCATTCATCTCACAACGTGTGCGCGAGGGAAAGGCACCAGATCTAAATTTCGCACCTGGGCCAGCCAGACTCTGGTACGCCACTGACCTAGAAGTCAATGTTTCTCAGCTGTGTGGATCACCCTCACCACCTCTGGAGGCATTCAACTGGGGCAATACCATGTGGGGACCCCTACCCCCTCCTCGCACCTATCCAAGATCTAAGAAGGCATCAACCACCCTGTTCTCCTATGTAATTTGTTGAGGAGATTCAGCATGCAGATGTCATAGCCCGGGACTGGCTGCATGGGCCTAAGGCCAATGACTTCCTTGACCAATGCACAAAAGGCAAGGTGGTGTTATTCAAACAGGATAAGGGGTATTGGTTCCTAGTGGAACATGGCACTAAACATCAGTGTTCTGTCAACCACACTGCCCTGCAGCATGACGATCTTCCCAAAATACTACATACCATGTTTGTTGCAGATGAGGTCACTTTCTTGAAGGTGCGGGGCATGAAGGGGTGGTTTGCGGTTGGCATATGCTGGGTTGGCACGGCTGCCCAATTTGACAAGTAGCAAGAGGAGGCCGACCTGGAGAGTAGCTGGCATCGGGTACGGCCAAAGTCTCTGTTGGTTGGCCAGCCAGATGCACCCAAACCCACAGTGCATGGACATGTTCCCAAAGATGGTCCTGGTTCTGTATACTTACTTGGCATTTTGGCCAAACAATGAGCTTTGGGACTTGTTTTATTTTGAGTTTTTTGTTGTGCTTGACCAAGGCATTTGTTTTTGTTGGTTATCTGTATAAACTATGTATATTATTAAGTTGTTTGAGACTTAGTCTGTGTGTATAGTAATATTTTTTTAGTTCACTCCTTGTGTACTGGACTGTTTCTGCAAACAGGTGCTTTGATACTGCCCTACTGAGACTGGTGAACAAGCCACAGGCCTCTGGCCTGAAGGTGTGAGGCATGGAACTGCAAGACACTACACCCACTCCAGTAGAACAGGTGCAGTTCTTAAGGGCCACAAACATGATATGTTTTCAGGATTTCCTAGCATTGCACAATGTATTGGAATCATCCATCACCTCAGTAGGTGATGAATTTAGCACCTGTACAGTACTAAGGAAATCCAGAAAACTTGCACTGTATTCAGACCTTGAGGACTGTAGTTGGCTACTTCCAGAGACTTCTAGAGCCAGGGGGCAAGATCAATCCTTGAGCCCTTTCACCAGCACTGCAGGTCTCCCTGGACTCTCTTGAGCCCTGTGCCCATGGTATGCTGCTTGATGTTTTTTTTCACGCAGATTGAGAATCTGCATCAAAATCTGCATGTCTATCCTGAAGCCAGCAAAGTGTAGGACAAGTCAAAAGTGCTGTACCCACTTTGTTTCCTTGCACATTTGGTTCAGGTTTCTTTTTTCTGCCCCAAAATCCGCAGCAAATCTGCAATTGAATAAAAAAACACATTGTCACTGCACTTCAGAACTCTCATAAACTTTGCTCGCTTCAGGATAGACATGCAGCTTCTCAAAATCTGCTGCAAAAAAAACCCCATCAAACAACATGGCGGGGCCACAGTGGGATTCCCTGCTGCTTGATGCCGCCTGTGTAACCTGACATTAAATAAATAATGGAAAAAAAGATGTTGGGCTCCACAGTATTTTTAATTGCCAACCAAGGTTAATGTAGGCAGCTGAGGGCTGGTATTCTCAGCGGGGTGAGGACTCATCATTATTGAGCCCCCATGCTATTGAATAGCATTCCTGGCGCTTTACTCACCTCATGCAGTTGTCATGTAGCTTTGTATTGCCAGCTTGCATTAATCCCAAAATTCTTAATTTGGGGCCAATGTTAGATCCAGCCATTAAGAATTTCAAGTAAATAGTAAAGAATATTTATATAGGAGGAGGGAATACACAGCAAAATATTCAAAAGCGGGTGCCACAAAATGCAAGGTCAAGAGCATCAATCAAGGTAGAGAAAGACCTGCATATATACAAATGCGCACACCAAAATAATATTAAAAAATGACAACATTATTAAATATATACCAAGAACACAAAAACACCAATTAAAAGCAGTTAAAGGCAACCTGCCAAGTCGCTCTAGCCCTCTATGCTATCACTACCTGTCCCTGCACCTTCCTAGCTGCTCGCTAACCATCCCTGTCTGACCTAAAGGGGCCCTATAACGATTATGAAAAATGACTTAGAACTTACAAGGAGTCGCTCCATCAGAAGACTGGATAGGCGGGCTCCGGGCTCCATTCTCACCTCCTCGCTGTCTTCTAGCACGCCCCACTGGGTATCATTGCTCCTAGTGTTTTGCCGCCTCCTTTTTGAATTTCCTGCCCTCTGTGCAGCTGAAATGGCCAGCCGGAACATTATAACCGGCATTGTGGGCCTAATCACGTGATAGGGCCTAATCACGTGATAGGTCTGGCTTCAACATGCGCATTGCGCATGCGCCGGAACCGGGCCAATCACATGATACGCCAAATCCATTGTGGGCCTAATCACCTGATAGGCCCGGCTTCAATATGCGCATGCGCCGGAGCTAGGCCGATCACGAGATTAGGCCCACAATGTATCGGGCCGGATATGACGTTTTGGCCAGGCATTACAGCTGCAGAGAGGGTGGAAAATTCAAAAAGGAGGCAGCAAAACACCAGGAGCGATGACGCCCAGTGGGGCGTGCTAGGAGACAGCAAGGAGGGGAGAATGGAGTCCAGAGCCCCACCTATCCAGTCTCCTAACTCCTTGTAAGTTCTAAGTAATTTTTCATAATCATTATAGGGCCCCTTTAGGTCAGACAGAGATGGTTAGGTAGCAGCTAGGAAGGTGCAGGGACAGGTTGTGATAGCATAGAGGGCTAGAGCGACCTGACAGGTTCCCTTTAAAACAATGTGGGTCCGGACCCTCATGTAGTTATATGTAATAAAGTTGTCATTTTTTAATAATAGTTTGGTGTGCACATTTGTATATACAGGGTCTTTCTCTACCTTGGTAAATAGTAAAGAAGACACAACACAGAGAGAAAACATTTAATTAGAAATGAAACCACAAACACGTACAGTGTTGGCCAAAAGTATTGACACCCCTGCAATTTTGTCAGATAATACTCAGTTTCTTCCCGAAAATGATTGCAGTCACAAATTCTTTGGTATTATTATCTTCATTTAATTTGTCTTCAATGAAAAAACACAAAAGAGAATGAAGCAAAAAGCAAAACATTGATCATTTCACACAAAACTCCAAAAATGGGCCAGACAAAAGTATTGGCACCCTCAGCCTAATACTTGGTTGCACAACCTTTAGCCAAAATAACTGCGATCAACCGCTTCTGGTAACCATCAGTGAGTTTCCTACAATGCTCTGCTGGAATTTTAGACCATTCTTCTTTGGCAAACTGCTCCAGGTCCCTGATACTTGAAGAGTGCCTTCTCCAAACTGCCATTTTTAGATCTCTCCACAGGTGTTCTATGGGATTCAGGTCTGGACTCATTGCTGGCCACCTTAGAAGTCTCCAGTGCTTTCTCTCAAACCATTTTCTAGTGCTTTTTGAAGTGTGTTTTGGGTCATTGTCCTGCTGGAAGACGCATGACCTCTGAGGGAGACCCAGCTTTCTCACACTGGGCCCTACATTATGCTGCAAAATTTGTTGGTAGTCTTCAGATTTCATAAAGCCATGAACACGGTCAAGCAGTCCAGTGCCAGAGGCAGCAAAGCAACCCCAAAACATCAGGGAACCTCCACCATGTTTGACTGTAGGGACCGTGTTCTTTTCTTTGAATGCCTCTTTTTTTCTCCTGTAAACTCTTTATGTTGATGCCTTTGCCCAAAAAGAGAGACCATTCTTCCAAAACATTTTAGGCTTTCTCAGGTAAGTTTTGGCAAACTCCAGCCTGGCTTTTTTATGTCCCGGGGTAAGAAGTGGGGTCTTCCTGGGTCTCCTACCGTACAGTCCCTTTTCATTCAGACGCCGACGGATAGTACGGGTTGACACTGTTGTACCCCCGGACTGCAGGGCAGCTTGAACTTGTTTGGATGTTAGTCAAGGTTCTTTATCCACCATCCGCACAATCTTGCGTTGAAATGTCTCGTCAATTTTTCTTTTCCGTCCAGATCTAGGGAGATTAGCTACAGTGCCATGGGCTTTAAACTTCTTGATGACACTGCGCACGGTAGACATAGGAACATTCAGGTGTTTGGAGATGTACTTGTAGCCTTGAGATTGCTCATGCTTCCTCACAATTTGGTTTCTCAAGTCCTCAAACAGTTCTTTGGTCTTCTTTCTTTTCTCCATGCTCAATGTGGTACACACAAGGACACAGGACAGAGGTTGAGTCAACTTTAATCCATGTCAACTGGCTGCAAGTGTGATTTAGTTATTGCCAACACCTATTAGGTGCCACAGGTAAGTTACAGGTGCTGTTAATTACACAAATTAGAGAAGCATCACATGATTTTTCTAAGGGTGCCAATACTTTTGTCCACCCCCTTTTTTATGTTTGGTGTGGAACTATATCCAATTTGGCTTTAAGACAATTCTTTTTGTGTTTTTTCATTGAAGACAAATTAAATGAAGATAATAATACCAAAGAATTTGTGATTGCAATCATTTTCAGGAAGAAACTGAGTATTATCTGACAGAATTGCAGGGGTGTCAATACTTTTGGCCAACACTGTATCTGGACTTCATCTTTATTAAGGTACCGTTACACACTTCTATGTTGAAATGATATCACTAACAATCTCATGAGCGCGCAGTGGTTAGGACATCGTTTTGACATCGTTGGTGAGATGTCACATGTGTAGATATTGTGGACGACGCACCACCGATGTGGCGAGCAGCTATCGTTCGCACAACCCAGGGAACGATATTTGTTCACTGATGTGAATGGGTGAAGTCGTGAACAACATCGTTATCACGGTGTTACACAGAGCGAAGCTGAAGGTTGGCTGATCGTGGATCATTTGATTTGAGAAAATGTTCTCAAATCTGCGATCAACCATCCAGCGATTTATCGTAGTCGTATCTCAGTGTTACACGAAACGTCGTCCTCACAATGTCGTTTCAACAACTCCAAACCAGTGATGTTTCAGCGATATCGTTCACAATCTCGTACCGTGTAACGGGGCCTTTACTCCCTCATACCCATCCTCAATCTTTTACAACATCTTCTTGACTGCAGGCTGCGGTGAAGAACACACCGTCCTGTCAGCCTCCAAACATTGAATGAATGACCCGCCAGCTCCTGTCTGGTAAGCTGTGACTCCTGAGGTCACCCAAGGACAGCTCAGGTAACCATGGTACCAGGTATGGTTAGCGGCCACTATGGTTATCTGAACAATGACCTCAGGAGTCAATTTCTGGGCGGATGATAGTTGTTATTCTATAGCGTGTGGGGGCTAATAACGATGGTCCGTCACTCTGCTGAGATGACAAGCAAGCACAGACTCCATCCAGATTATGGAAATGCAGTCTGATTGCAATAGCCAATCACAGACACTCTCACAGAGCATGAACGTCTTTGATTGGCTGTTGCCGGTCAGTTAAGTGAGAGGGAGAGTGGACCTGGAAGCAAGCAAGCGGCGGGACACTGGTAAAATGAGCTGTGTTTTCTGTGTGTGTCAACACCTTTAACACCTTAGTGACGGCCCACTGCATATATACGTCGTCAAAACGGGGTCCTTATTCTGTTAGGACGTGAAAATAAGTCACAACAGAATAAGCTCTGGTTTGACGCCCCTGGAGCTAAAATCTCCAGGGTTTCAGCTACCAGGGGTAGCTGAGACCCTAGAGATTAAGAATTAGCTGGTGTTTTACCGGCACCTGTAATGTGATGACCGGTAAGCACCGTTTACCGGTCATCACATTACACAAAGACAAAAATCTTCTTTTTTTCCTTTTTACAGACTAATTTGTGAAGCACCTGGGGGTTCAAAGTGCTCACCACCCATCTAGATAAGTTTCTTTGGGGCTCTAGTTTTCAAAATAGGGTCACTTGTGGAGGAGATCCAATTTTTGGCACCCCGGGGCTCTCCATACGCAACATGGTGTCCGCTAGCAATTGGAGCTAATTTTCCATTCAAATTGTTAGCAGACACCATGTCGCATACGGAGAGCCCCTGTGTGCCTAAACATTTGAGCTCCCCCACAAGTGACCCCATTTTGAAAACTAGACCCCCCAAGGAACTTATCTAGATGCATAGTGAGAACTTGAACCCCCAGGTGCTTCACAAATTGATTCGTAAAAATGAAAAAGTACTTTCTTTTCCACAAAAATCTTCTTTTGTCCTCAATTTTTTCATTTTCACATGGGCAACAGGATAAAACGCATCCTAAAATTTGTTGGCCAATTTCTCCTGAGTACACCGATACCTCATATGTAGTCATAAACCACTGTTTGGGCGCACCGCAGGGCTCGAAAGAGAAGGAGCGCCATTTGACTTTTTGAATGGTAAATTAGCTCCAAAAGTCATATTGCGCTCCTTCCCTTCTGAGCCCTGCTGTGCGCCCAAACAGTGGTTTATGACCACATATGAGGTATCGGTGTACTCAGGAGAAATTGCCCAGCAAATTTTAGGATGCATTTTATCCTGTTACCCATGTAAAAATGAAAAAATTGAGGCTAAAAGAACATTTTTGTTGGAAAAATTAAAATGTCCATTTTTTGTTTCCACTTTGCTTTAGTTGCTGTGAAGCACCTGAAGGGTTAATCATTTTCTTGAATGTAGTTTTGAGTAGCTTGAGGGGTGTAGTTTTCAGAATGGTGTCACTTTTGGGTGTTTTCTGTCATGTACACCCCTCAAACGGACTTCAAATGTGATGTGGTTACAAAAAAAAAAGGTTATGTAAATTTTGCTGGAAAAATGAAAAATTGCTGATGAACTTTGACCCCTTATAACGTTCTAACCCGAAAAAAATTTTTCTCCAAAATTGTGCTGATGTAAAGTAGACATGTGGGAAATGTTATTTATTAACTATTTTGTGTCACATAACGCTCCGGTTCAACAGAATAAAAATTACAAATTTGAAAATTGTCAAATTTTCAAAATTTTTGCCAATTTTTTTTAGATTTTCACAAATAAACACAAAAATTATCGACCTAAATTTACCACTAACATGAAGCCCAATATGTCACGAAAAAAAGTCTCAGATTCGCTAGGATCCGTTGAAGTGTTCCAGAGTTATTACCTCATAAAGGGAGAGTGGTCAGAATTACAAAAAACGGTCTGGTCATTAAGGAGGAAATTGGCTCCGTCACTAAGGGGTTAAAGGTGTTTTCTACAGTATGTGTTTCATGTTGCCTGCCATTGATTTCAATGGGGTTTAATTGGTTAGGCAAACTGTTCGCTGAACAATTCGTTGAACACCCCACATTTTGCTAACCAAGACGAATTTGAACACAAAGCCCCTATTCAACTGAGCCTAATAAGTCCGTCACTCATTGCCAAAATGTGGGACTACTGTCTTTATTTTAAATTAAACTGGCAGTAGAGCAAATGCATCTCCATTCTATTTATTGTTTATGGAGCCTGCATTGATCTAGAAGTTGTGCATAGGTGATAACTTTGTTTTACTGGAATACATCTTTAATCCAGTTAAAAAAATCTCTTTAGAATTATTCATGACTTACCGTATTTTTCGCTTTATAAGACGCACCTGATTATAAGACGCACCCACAATATTGGTTAAGGAAAAGAGAAAAAAAACTTTTTTAATGTTAAATGGAGTTCGTCTTATAATGCCAGTGTCCGTCTTACAGATCATATACAAGTTCCTCATCCTGGTACATGAAACACCCATACTGGTATATATGTCCTCCATGCTGGCACACTGCCTCCCATGCTGGTGCACTGTTCCCTATGCTGGCACGCTGCCTCTCAAGGCTGGCACATACTACTTCCCCCAGAGTGGCGCACTGCCTCCAATGGTGTTGCACTGTCCCCCAGGCTGGCACACACTGTCCCCCCAGGCTGGCACACACTGTCCCCTGGCTGGCACACACTGTCCCCTGGCTGGCACACACTGTCCCCTGGCTGGCATACACTGTCCCCTGGCTGGCACACTGTCCCCTGGCTGGCACACACTGTCCCCTGGCTGGCACATACACTGTCCCCTGGCTGGCACAATGTCCCCTGGCTGGCACAATGTCCCCTGGCTGGCACACACTGTTCCCTGGCTGGCACACTGTTCCCTGGCTGGCACAATGTCCCCTGGCTGGCACAATGTCCCCTAGCTGGCACAATGTCCCCTGGCTGGCACATACACTGTCCCCTGGCTGGCACAATGTCCCCTGGCTGGCACACACTGTCCCCTGGCTGGCACACTGTCCCCTGGCTGGCACACTGTCCCCTGGCTGGCGTAATGTCCCCTGGGTGGCACACTGTAGCCCCCACTGTAGCCCCCCATCTTTGCGCACATGATACTCACCTAGCTTCACCGCTGCCTGCTGACCGCGATATCCCCGCCATCTGTGCTCTGCCGGCATCCGGGTCCTGAGAGCGCCGCTCGGTGATGACGTCACTCGCAGCGACGCTCACAGCACCCGGATGCCGGCAGAACACTGACAGCGGGGATATCGCGGTCAGCAGGCAGCGGTGAAGCTAGGTGAGTATCAATCCATGGTATAGTCAGTGCTTTCCACGCAATGCAAGCGTGGAAAGCACTGACTATACATACAGGCTGCAGCTGCGGACCCGGCTCCGGTAACATGGGCTGCTCCCGCTGGTGATTGACAGCGGGATGCAGTGCATATTACAGGAGATAATGAGCGGCCCCACGTGACCAGAGCCCGCAGCTGCAGCCTGCTCCTGGCCCCATTCAGCCCCCGGACACCGCTCCTGAGCCGCCATTCCCACCCCCCAAAGCACACTTTCGCTTTGTAAGACGCATCCCCCACTTTCCCCCAAAAGTTTCGGGACTAAAAGTGCGTCTTACAAAGCGAAAAATACGGTAGTTGTTAGAATGTTTAATATATTTCCTTTGACTTTATTATTATTATAGCGCCATTTATTCCATGGCGTTTACATGTGAAAAGGGCATAAATAGACAAGTATGATATTCATAAACAATACAAGGCACGCAAGGTACAGAAGGAGAGAGGACCCAGCCCGCGAGGGTTCACAGTCTACAAGGGATGGGTGAGGATGCAGTAGGTGAGGAGAGAGATCCCTGTCCATGAGGGTTCACAGTCTACAAGGGATGGGTGAGGATACAGTAGGTGAGGGGAAAGGTCCCTGTCCATGAGGGTTCACAGTCTACAAGGGATGGGTGAGGATACAGTAGGTGAGGAGAGAGGTCCCTGTCCATGAGGGTTCACAGTCTACAAGGGATGGGTGAGGAGACAGTAGGTGAGGAGAGAGGTCCCTGTCCATGAGGGTTCACAGTCTACAAGGGATGGGTGAGGATACAGTAGGTGAGGAGAGAGGTCCCTGTCCATGAGGGTTCACAGTCTACAAGGGATGGGTGAGGATACAGTAGGTGAGGAGAGAGGACCCTGCTTGCAAGGGCTCACAGTCTACAAAGGATGAGTGAGAGTACAGTAGGTGAGGAGAAAGGACTCTGCCCGCCAGGGCTCAGAATCTACAAAATACATATCTTTTATTTTTTTTGTTGTCATTTGTAGTTCAGGTCAGGAGGGAGAAGGTATTGTTTGTATGAGGTAGAAGTGTATAGGTATAGGATATAGAAAAAAGTTAGCCGATCTTCCACCGCCAGGAGCATGGATAAAGGCACTGCTTTGGCCCGGACACATACATTGCGAAGATAGGAGATAATCCAGCTTCTCTTTTGCGGTGATTTATTTTAGATTTGTAACATGCATCTACGTGGCAGGTTTAACCATGATGGGCGTTAGACACAGCTATGCGTTTCAGGTGCATGCAAGCACCCCTAATCATGCCGGACATACAAAACTGCTGCACATTATATAGATCTTTCCGGTCACACACCGGTAAAATAATGCACCCATTCATTTATTGAAAGAAAACAAGTGAAAAACTGAAGCAAAACCCAATTCCATGCGGTGATGAAATATATTTGTAAAAAAATGTTTATATATGTATATATTTGAGTATGGTTATCGGGGGTGGCAATGTGTAGCTGCCGGGTCATATATATACAGCATATGTGTTGATAATAAAAGGCTGTGGCCGTTTTATCCAAGGCACACATGTTGCGTGGTTATTTCAGTTACCGTAAGTAAGAATCAGAGAGTCCCTACTAGATCGTTATTACTGCATGAATAGTTGAACAATGTCAACCATTATTTAGACCTTTTCTCCTAGTTCCTTTCAGCTGCCACAAATCTACATAAATGTGGCAGAATTTTTGACCACAAGCAAACCTTTAACTAAAATCTCTTCACTTTTGACAAGTACTTGAGGCTTTCCCCCCTGACACTTACCTTTAGGTCCAACACTTGTTGATGTAACTGGTTGACATCCACATGACAGGCTTTGACACACATTTTGGAGAACAAGAGCTAAGAAAAAGTAAATGATAGAAATAAAATTTAATAACACTAGCTTATTAGGCGGCTTTAATACACTATGTATTTGTTAACCTATCTTTCCCCAGCATTTCATTTAGATCCAGATTCTGTGCTGATAATTTACTATTATTTCTTTCAAAAACTCTTTTAATAAAAAATCTTCAAACCACTACAATTAAGATAACGTTTTATGTTGATTATGTATTTTTAACCATCTAAGGCCCCACAATGTCCCTGGACTTAGGTATGCATCGACATAGCCAGAGTGACCTACAGGTACAGTGTGCTTTAGATGAGAAAGTGGCACATCGGATTCAACAGCCAAGTGGCACTGTGGTTCGTTATAATCCAGATGTTATTTTAGTAACTTAAAACTTTCAATTCCAAACATTTCCAGGCCAGGATACAGCCTGTTTCATGTATTAATCGTTCCACTGGTCACCACCTGATCGTGCTTACACAAAACGGCTGAGTCCTGAGCTCTCACTCCCATGGTTGAATATTTTAATTTTGTTTAAAATTGAAATAGGATTTTTACACATCAGATGCCGCGTTTGCTTTTTTCGTGATTCCTGGACTTTGTATGGACTTTTTCAAGCGAGCACCTGAAGTTCCTGGTAAATAAGCCCTTGTTTAGAATCCGATTTGTCTTCCTTCAGATACATAGAAATGTTAGAATGATATTTTGCATTTTACTGGAATGGCCCACTAGGGTCGCCTAAACTTGGTAAGTCATTTTTCCAAGGGGCCACATGAAGTACCTGTGAATATTGTGTACGTCAAACTTAATTCGTTCATTATTGTTACATTTTTCTACTGTATCAATTTCTATACATTAGGTTCCGACTGCTGTCCACTGCTCATACATGTGTTGCGCCTCCGTGCACGCCTAGCATGCCTGCAGCAGGGACCAACACCACGTCGCACTCACCCTTCCATGGGCCGCAGCTGTCTGCTGCGCTCTGGTCTTCTGCTCTTGGCCTCCGTTCGTATCTGTGTTGCAAGACCTCAGGGTGTCTTACGAGCCCCTTTTTTTTTAAGGCAGAACCTTACCGAGAGCTATTTAACGTACCTTCGCCCTCTGAGGAAGTGCCTGAGCAACACTGCCTAATCCCTAAAGACACATTGCTTGTTTTCAGGTCCCTGTCTTTTACCCTGTGCTCGTACCTGCTAACCTGTGTCTCGTCCTAGGGCCTGCACCTAAATACACCTGCTGCACCACCATACCAGCCTACACCTGTCTACAGCTACTGTGATGCCATTACCAGTCTACCCCTGCTGTGCTGTCATACCAGCCTGCACCTGACATGCTTACAATCTGCCTGCACCTACGATACCCGCTAATCCTTGCCACCTGCCAGCATTGGCCACTAAGGCTGCACCGAATCTGTGATTCTGCTGTTAGGAGCTGACCCCTGGAGTCAACCCTCATGGTATAAAGACCCCCTGGGGCTGCGCCTGATGGCTACCTACAAGCAAAGCCTAGCCTCACCACCTGGGACTGATATATTTGCAGGACCATTTTTTTAGTTTAGTTCCTTGTTCACAGTGTGATCAGGTCCGGGGCTGTCCGATTCAAACCTGGACAGCCCCGGACCCAATTTTGACAAAATGTAGCCCTATGGTTCCTGTCCCTATCCGGCAGCATCAGGTTGCATTCTTTTTTTGCCCCGGACACAAAATCAGAGCTTGCAGTATTTTTGTGTCCGTGGCAAAAATGAAACCAAACCAGATCCTGCCTGATTCTCCCGGCCACGCTGAACTTCAGCACCTGGAGCTGTCCCCCACTGAGATTTCAGGACTGCGGATAGCTCCCCGCTAGCCACGATTCTGTCATTTCAACAGGGACAGCTCCTGAACCCTGCAATCTGCTGAATTTGGCTGCAAACAGGACCAGAGGGCATATTAACCCGCCAGTTCTGTTTGTCCGGAGCTGTCAGGCTGTGTCCAGTGCCTCCTGCAAAGCACCAGACACAGCCTGACAGCCGAAAAGCCGTGGTGTGAAGCTGGCCTAACTTGCACATATGGTGGCGTAACCCTGATTAAAAATCAGACAGGTGCATATTTACCACTATGGGCGCTGTAGTGGTAAATAACAGCTCTACTGTTCTCTACAGTTGTAGTATTATTTTCATTAATATGTCTTGTATTTTATTTTTATTAGCTTTTCCATGAATTTAGCACATCCATTCATGAGTTTTTTGCTATTCACTTTTTGCACTATCCACTTATTTTGGAAGCAAATTCCTCTTGCTGTTCTGGGATTTGTCTTGATGATTTTTACCAGTGTGTTTACATTTTTATACAAAAATTTTTATTCACTTATATATTTCACTTATTCATGACATAATTCTATATTTCTAGTATTGAGTTCTGTTAATATTAACACTATATGATTGCTGTTGGACTATTTTTACCCTATTCTGTGTTTTATTCAGCATCACATGTTATGAACTATGAATTGATTTTACCGTATATACTCGTGTATAAGCCGAGTTTTTCAGCCCAAAAATTGGGCTGAAAAGTCCCCCCTCAGCTTATACACGGGTCATACGGTATGCTGTGGGGGGGGGGCTGCACCGGTGGCTGGAGGAGGCAGGAGGGGGCCGCGGTGACCGCAAGCGGTCACGTGGGGCCGCCTCATTAGTGCAATGAATATGCACGGCATCCCCCCGTCCATCAGCGGCGGGGGGATGCCGTGCATATTGCACTACACAGCCCCCCCCTCCTTATTATGGGTCCCCCTGTGCAGTAATAAACAGCCCCCCCCTCCTTAGTATGTCCCCTCCCCAGGCTGCGGCAGCTGTCAAAATAACAAACACTTTATACATCACCTTCCGGCGCAGCTCCTCCGGTCCTCCGCTCCTCCGCTCGCCGGCTTCTTCTTCCTTCTTGTGCCGGTGTCATGTGACCGGGCGCAGGAGATGACGTCATTTCCTGCGCGCGGTCACAGAAGCCGGCACAAGAAGGAAGAAGAAGCCGGTGAGAGGAGGAGCGGAGGACCGGAGGAGCTGCGCCGGAAGGTGATGTATAAAGTGTTTGTTATTTTGACAGCTGCCGCAGCCTGGGGAGGGGACATACTAAGGAGGGGGGGGCTGTTTATTACTGCACAGGGGGACCCATAATAAGGAGGGGGGGGCTGTTTACTACCACTGGGGCTGTATATACCTCTGGGGCTGCTGGATACTACCACTGGGGCTGTATATACCACTGGGGCTGTATATACCACTGGGGCTGCTGTATACTACCACTGGGGTTGTATATACCTCTGGGGCTGCTGTATACTACCACTGGGGCTGTATATACCTCTGGGGCTGCTGTATACTACCTCTGGGGCTGCTGTATACTACCTCTGGGGCTGCTGTATACTACCTCTGGGGCTGCTGTATACTACCTCTGGGGATGCTGTATACTACCACTGGGGCTGCTGTATATACCTCTGGGGCTGCTGTATACTAACTACTGGAGCTGCTGCTGTATATACCACTGGGGCTGCTGCTGTATACTACCACTGGTGCTGCTGTATATACCTCTGGGGCTTCTGTATACTACCACTGGGGCTGCTGTATATACCTCTGGGGCTGCTGTATACCACACTGCTGGGGGCTGTATACCTGTGCTGGGGTCCACCCTCGGCTTATACACGAGTCAATAGGTTTTCCCAGGTTTTGGGGGCAAAACTAGGGGGGTCGGCTTATACACGGGTCGGCTTATACACGAGTATATACGGTAATTATTAATTTATATGAAAAATGTATTAATTATCAAATATATGATCATTTACCGAGTGTAACCTAATTCTTTAGGTTTTGTGAACACAGTGCAAACACCTAAAAAAAGTCTCTAATGAGACTTTCTGTCCTACCTCAAGTTGTCTGCATGCAGCGATGACATATCCCACAGATATGTCTGCATTTCTTTGTTTGGTATTCCAGCAGCCTTTATCAGATCTTTATTCATTATCTGCAGTCTCTGGTTTTTCACCATTTTCTGGAATTGGCTGCTTGTCTTATTCCTGTGTAAGATTAGGAACAGAGAAGAAGGTTATTGCACGTGCAGGAAAATTAGATCACTGATATGTAGGTCACTTTGCGCTCTCCCCACTGTGTGCTGTTTCTCTCCCCCGATGCTGTCTTCTCTTCTTGTGTGCTCTCTCTCCTCCCCTGCGTGTGCTCTCTTCCCTTTGTGCAGTCTCTTCCCTCGTGCGCTCTCTCTCTTCCCCTGTGGGCTGTGTATTTTCATTTGTGCTATCTCGCCCCCCTGTGGGCTGTCTCTCCCCCTGTGGGCAGGCTCTCCTCCTGTGCGCTATCTTCCCCCTTTATTCTCTCTCTCACCTTGAGCTGTCTCTCCTCCGTGTGCTCTCTCTACCCACTGTGCACTGTCTCTGCCCCACTGTGTGTTCGCCCCTTGTGCTTGGTCTCTCCCCACTGTGTGCTGTCTTTCCCCCTGCTGTGTGCTGTTGCTCTCCCACTTGTGGGTTGTCTCTCCCCCTTTGGGCTGTCTCTCTTCTCCCTGTGTGCTCTCTTCCCCTGTGCGCTCTTTTTCCACTGTGCGCTGTCTCCGTCCCCCTTTGCACTCTCTCCCCCCATGGGCTGTCTCTCTTCCCCCTGTGTGCTCTCTCCCCCTTGTGCTGTCTCTCCCGCTGTGCACTCTCTCCCCACTGTGCACTATTTCTGCCCCCTGTGTCCTCTCTCTCCTCCTCCTGTGTGCTATGTCTCTCCCTGTGGGATGTCTCCCCACCGTGTGCTGTATCTCCCCCTATATGCTCTCTCTTGCCCTGTGTGCTCTCTCCCCTTGTGCTGTCTGTCCCCTTTTGCTGTCTCTCCATTGTACACTCTCTCCCCGCTGTGTGCTGTCTCTGCCCCCTTGTGTGCTCTCCCCGCTGTGTGCCATCTCTCTCTCTGGTGTTCAAAGATGGAAGCCGTTTAAGTGTACATGCGCACACTGGTTCACCCCGTCACCATGTTTGCATACCCATATGTACAAAGATGGTGGCTGGGTAAGTGCATAGGTGGCCACTGGGTCACGCTGCCACCATCTTTGCATACCCATATATCCAAAGATGGCAGCCGCATGATGTGTACTTACTCAGCTGGTGATATAGGGGAGAGGTGGGGTATCAGGGCGCAGTGGTGATGTGTATCATCGGTTTCCGGTGTCATTAGTTTCAGGTGTGCCAGTATCACTAGTGGGCACCATATTTACACACCCATCACTTGGGTGTGCAAATATTGCTGCCTCTGGCGCATGATAGGAGGACATCCTGACAACAGGAGTTGATGGCGGGTGGGACAGGACAATTATGTAAGTAAAGACTATATAGAGTTTCTTTGTACCAGCAACAAAACGTAGGGAGTATTGGAATGCGGATCTAAGACTATTACAGATATTGAGGTGTGTGCAAAATGTGCTGATGTTCACCCAATAGGATGCATTTATGTAAATACCAAAGGATAAGTTGACCAATGACAATGTTACAATGTTTGTCCAAGAAAATGCATATAAACTTTTGAGACGATGATGTAACAAATTCACTGGGCATTGAGACAAAATGAGAGTTCCTTCTTCTGATGCTTGTGAAAAGAAAAATAGGGAGGGGGACAAAAGGCGCAATAGTGCCCTATCACTAGTGACACTTGTGTAAGGAGGTGGTGCTGTGAAGCTGCTCACCTGGTCCAGTTGTGATCCCCACAACTGGTTTGAAGGCGTTTTGGAATCAGTGTTCCAGCTGCTGCAGGACCTCCACCGACCACTGGATAGTGGTTTAAATCCAAGACAAAGATGGGAGTACTGGTGTGCCACGGTCCGCGCTGCTGTGGTATGAAAAAACTCACCAAAGAGTCAGCAGTTATTCCATCCTTTATTTCCTCCTCTCTCCTACGCGTTTCAGTGCCACACCCGGCGCCTTCGGGTATGTCCCTGAGGAAGGCGCCGGGTGTGGCGCTGAAACGCGTAGGAGAGAGGAGGAAATAAAGGATGGAATAACTGCTGACTCTTTGGTGAGTTTTTTCATACCACAGCAGCGCGGACCGTGGCACACCAGTACTCCCATCATTGTCTTCTTCTGATGCTTGTCTGTCTCAGGCGGTGCTTCTCTTCTGTGTACATACGAAATCTCAATGATTTTAATTAGGAGCAACCACACAAGTCTTATATGTCCCATGGTAAATGGCGACGACAACCTGGTTTCTTGAACACACTAGTACACGACTGCTTGATGCAACTCCTTTTGCCATTCTCAGATCGAAAGACAACTGTAGCTACAGCAAAAGGTCAATAACTTATTCTTATCAAAGTCAAGGTTGTGTTTCTGTCTTGGATTTGGCCTGTGTTGGGTAAGTTAGCCCCAGGTCAATCGATCTAAACATAGTTAGTGAGTCTATTTTTGATAGACAAAGAACCCTGAGGACTTTGGGTGTTGTGTTTATCTTCTGTGTTGAACATGTTTGTTGAAGTTGTGTGTTGTGTGGATTTTGCATTTTACTAGTCCTTGCTCCATGGTGCTGGAATTTAACGGATTGCATTGATGTTGATGATTACAGAAAACAGCTCTGAGTACATACAAAAAACCCACATGGTTCCAGCCTCCAGACATGGAGACTGATGGTATTCATCTGAAAATATACTCAATCAAGGAGAGACAGACAGCAGACTATAGCGACAGGTAACAGTCCATGCTAGTATGCTTCTCTAGTCCTGTGTACCTGGTGAAGTAGATAGAAGATGGGTTAGGCTGCTTTCACACTACGATTTTTGAGGATCCGTGGCTGTCTGTTGTAAAACTAACAGCCACAGATCTGATTTGGCCTCCATGTATCCCCTTATGGGCAATGATCTGATCGGATCTGCCCTTAATGACAAGACAGATCCGATTCTGTCCGATTTTTTGCTGCACCCAAAATCGGAGACTGCTTTGATTTTGGGCACAGCGGACCAAATCAGACACAATCGGATCTGACAAGATCCACAGCCATTAACATGGGATCTATGGAGCACGGGTCCAGGAAAACATCGGATCGATTCCCGGACCTGATTTTAGTGTACTGCGCATGCTCAGTACACTAAAACTGCTCTTTGCCTGCTTTATTTCACTTCCGCAATGTATATACATACATTGCGGAAGTAAAATTAACTAAGAAAGGGTTAAAAGTTAAAAAAAAATCCTCACCTCTTCGGCGTGTGTCCTGCGCCGTCTAGCTCCCGGGGTTTAAGGACCTGGCAGGGCGAGGCTACCTGATCAGCTGATTGGTCACATGACTGCATCAGCTGAGCGGTTTAAATCACACGCCAAAACCAATCGGCAGGTGGGAGATTTAAACCGCTCAGCTGATGCGGTCATATGACCAATCAGCTGATGGGGTTGTCACATGACTGCATCAGCGGGGTGTAAATCTCCCGCCCGATGATCAATTTTGGCAGGCGCGGGATTTAATTCCCTCAGCTGATGTGGTCATGTGACCGATCAGCTGATCGGGTAGCCCCGCCCCGTCAGGTCCTTAAGCCCCGGGAGCTAGACGGTGCGGGACACACGTCAGAGAGGTGAGGATGGTTTTTTTATATTATTATTATTTTTTTAACCCTTGGTTCACTCCAGCAATGTATGTATATACATAGCGGGAGTGAAAGTGCCCGGCTTACCTGCGCTTTGCAGGCTCGGGCTTTTCTGTGTCCGGATCTGTGAAAATCACAGACCCGGGCACAGAAATGGCATCCGGAGGTCACCTCCAATGCTGTCCTTTCCTGTCCGTGGGGTCCTGCAAAAAGTAGGATCCCCATGGACAGGAAAAATACACTATGTGAATGCAGCCTTACTTGTACAATAAAGAACAAACCATAGTGAAAGTTAGGTGTCCCGGAGGTCTTATTTGCATAGTTGTGTATACAGAAGATGGGGAATAGTCTGAGGAAGGAAGAGCTGTTGTCTGCTGAGGTGAAAACAAAGCTAGGAGAGAGATATGTTCAGTAAATGCATAGAGTTTGTTTGCTTAGTGTCTAGGTGCCCAGTAGGTGGGAGACAATGAGGATTTTGATAGAGTGCTTTTTAGGAGAATAGAGGTTGTTTGACAGCTTGGTAGACCAGGCAGAGATGTACTGGAAAACCTCTACATGTGTAACTAGAGGCGAGATAAAAGGAAGAAAAATATGGTGATACGGTGATATGGTGTGTTAAAGAATGCAACAACAAAGATGGCACCTGCATTCTCTGCCACTCCTAAATTGACTCCACCCCCTTACAAGGGCCCTGGAGGGTGGAGGTGCTGTGTATGCTGAAATTAGAACCCAGAATGGGTGGAAATCTGTTGTGTATGTGGCTGCACCCCATTGGCACTTACAAACTGATATACTTCTCAGCCACGATTATTTCCTTTATAAACCAATTTGCACACTATAAGCCCCCGGACAAACCAGTGTAGCCTCCCTGACCAATGCTCCAAGTGCCATGTCCCCACCAGTCTCAGCCATGCCCCCAAAATGAATATCATGCCTGCACTGGATGGAGCTAACACCTCTTCAGGCCCTGCCTTCCAGCTTTTCCCCTGGCACAACCCAAATGGACATAGGAGGTATGCTCCAGTCTTATGCTGCCATCCATGATTCACTAGGATAATTACTCAGGGTTGGAAGTTCTCTTTAACACCATAGCCAAACCCAGACTATTAATATCTGACCTCACATGCCAGTCTGGGAGACCCTATATTAACCCCTTCATGACCAGGGAATTTTTCATTTTTAATTTTCGTTTTTTGCTCCCCTGCTTCCAAGACCCATAACTTTTTTATTTTTCCGTCAATATAGACATATGATGGTTACAGTTTGCAGGTTAAAGCCAGCACCACCCCTCCCTCCGTGCGTCTGTCAGTTCCAGCAGCCCTCCAGGATCCCCTGGGACCTCTCATGCAGGTCCCACACACTGTGAGCCTCTATTCCTGGTGCACACTTCCTCCACACAGCGATATGTCACTTCCAGTTTAGAAAAAGAGCTGAGCTGCACACAGGATAAAAGTGCTCATTCTATTTAATGCATCACAGTGGTGTTACAGGTGGGTGTGCAAAGGAAGGAGGACCGGGTAGCCCCGATGGTACAACGAACGTTTCGCACTCAGCTTGCGCTTCTGCAGGTACAATCCTCAAAGATGGGTGGGTACATTACTCATTATAAACCCACCTCTTGTAACCTCATGGAATGAGCACTTTTATCCTGTGTGCAGCCCTGCTTTTTTTCTAAACTGGAAGAGACATATGATGGCTTGTTTTTTGCGGGATGAGATGTACTTTCATATGCAATCATTTATTTTACCATATAGTGTACAGGGAAATTGCAAAACAATTCTAAATACAGTGAAATTGCAAAAAAAGTGCAATAACACGTTTGTTTTTTGAGTATTTTAGTCGCCATGTTCACTATATGGTAAAACCGACATGACAGGGTGATGCCTCGGGTCGGTATGAGTTCGTAGACACCCAACATGTATACCTTTATTGGTATCTAGGTGGTGAAAACAAATTCAGAAGTTTGTAAAAAAACAAAAAATGACTTTTTGCGCCATTTTCTGCGACACGTAGCATCCTTATTTTTCAGGATCTGGGGCTGTGTGATGGCTTATTTTTTGCGTCTTGAGCTAATGTTTCTAATGATACCATCTTTGGGGGGATCCACAGTTTTGATCGCCCGTTATTGCATTTTATAGCAATGTTGCGGCGACCAAAAAAAAGGAATTTTGGCGTTTGGACCATTTTTTCTGTTACAGAGTTTATGGCTCTCATTAACGGATTTAATATGATGATAGATCAGGCGAGTCTGAACGCGGCGATACCAAACGTGTATTGTTTTTATTTTCTTAATACTTTTATTGTGATTGGGGGGAAAAGGGGGGTGATTTGAACTTTTATATATATATATTTTTTTTTTTTTACAGGTTTTTAAAAACTTTTTTTTTTATTAATTCCTATTTTTACACTGCCCCTTTAAAAGGCACCTTGCTGCACAGTCCAATCACTTCTGGGAGATACAGATGAGCTCATCTGTATCTCTCAGAATCGCAGACCTGTTGTGGTTGGCAGCGCCTGCCAACCACAACAGGAAACTGCGCTCTGACAGCATCCAGGGTCTAGCCAGGACCCCGGGCTGTCACATGAGCGCTGGAGATCCCGCGATACTATCGCGGGATCTCCGGAGCAAGCGGGAAACAGCGCGTTCCCCGCTGCGGCCACCTTGGATCCCGCTGTCAGAGATTGACGGCGGGATCCAAGGGGTTAACTGCGCCCATCGGATCCCGGATCCGATCGGCGCTGTTACCCCGACATCTCAGCTGATGAGATCAGCTGATATGTCGGTGCTTTGATGTGAGCGCCGCGCCAGAGCTCACATCAAATACCCCTTACCCGCCCATGAAGTTGTACAACGTCCTGTGTCGGCAAGGAGTTAAAGAGCCCCATAGGGTGTGGTACCCCTGGAATCCCAGTAAAATGCTGGCCATGATTAGTAGACTGCCGGACCCTGAAATGTTTCCCATGTAATTTGTTAGGTAGAGGATTTAAAAAAAGGCCTTCTCCTGTTGTTGGTGGAATTTGGAGGATTTGGTGTCAGTAAAGGCAGGAGATTTGTTGTACCCTGTTGTGGCTGAGGCAATAGTGGCCTACCTGAGGATGATATTTCACTGGATTCAGGAAAGCAGTATTTTAGCTTTCCAGCCAGCCACCCTTCATGATATTTATGGTAACAAGATGCTATGGAGTCAATAAAAAACATTATACCCGACTCTGGCATAGATTGTGAGGCTTATGGCCCTTTACACGCAGCTACAGGTAACAGGTTTTCCACAGGTAACTTACTGGTTGCAGTGAAATCATGGAGACATTATTCCATTTGTACACAGCAACAAGATAGAACCATGTCTCCATGATTTCATTCCAGCCAGTAAGTTACCTGTGGACAACCTGTCACCTGTAGCTGCGTGTAAAGGGGCCATCAGGGTATGAGAATACGTCTGACGTCCACACCCATTTATTGTGCTGCGATTTTGCTGAAGGCTTAAAGCCTGTAATTAAAGAATGAACCCTAAATAGTGTCCTGACCTTAGTACAAGTCCATGTCCCCGGCCATGATACATAGTCTTTCCCTAGTATCCTAGTATATTGATGACTTATTCCTTTGTTGCCCCAGTAGAGAAAGCTGTATTGAAAATACTCTGTCCTTTCTATAGTTCCTTGCAGACAGTGGCTGCAAAGCCTCAAAATTTAAACTACTAATTTTCTGTACAACCGCTACGGCCAGCTTCACACCACGGTGTGATCAGGTTTGGGGCTGTCCGATGTAATTTGGACAGCCCCGGGCCTGATTTGCCAACAGAACAAGAAGGCAAATATGCCCTCCAGTCTGGTTTGCAGCCGGATGCCGCTGATAGCAGCCGCAGCTGCTGCAACTTCAAGATCGCGGCTAGCGGGGAGCTTGCCGCGATCTTGAAATCACAGCAGGGGACAGCTCATGGTGCTGAAGTTTAACAGATCTGCTCAGATATGGGCAATCCGGCGCCATAGACTCCCATGTTAGGGAGCGCCGGTTCGCCCAGGTTCCAGGAGGATTTGATTTGGGCAGATTCTTCACCCCGGACACAAAAACGTTGCAAGCAACGTTTTTGTGTCCGGGAGGAAAATCCAAATTCACCCGGATCCCCCTGGACAGATGGAAACCGGATGGCACATAGCTGCCACCCGGCTCCATCCAGCCCCATAGAGCTGCATAACAGCAAAATCGGGTCTGGGGCTGTCAAGTTTACATCGGACAGCCCCAGACCTGATTCTACCGCGGTGTGAAGCCTGCCTACCTTTTTGGGTCATTGTATTTCTGAAGGGGTTAAGCACCTCACTACAGAAAGAAAGAAAGTAATTGAAATGCTCACCCCGCCCTCCAATTTTGCATCCATGAGAACTTTTCATTGATGCCCATCAGCCCTTATGCAGCCTCTGTGTAATTACCTTTCCAACTGATGTCTGAAGCTATAGAGAACTGCTACACCCTTGATCTGACCATTGCTTCTGCCCTGGCACCAAGCCTTCCAGACTACTCAAACCCTTTGAGGCTGTATTGTCATGAACTGTCAGGCCATTCTACGGGTGTACCCACCCAAACTCATGGTGGTCAACAGCAACTAGTGGCCAACTACTCCACCTGCATAGATCCTGTAGGAAGAGGTGCCCTCTCTTGTTTGCAGGCTATAAATGCTGTACAGCTCCTCCTGTATAAGTCTGCTTAAAATGTTCAGATTTTCTCTCTCAATATTTATGTCCTTCATGATGTTACTGCCATTCTTTGTCAAGTACAAACAAAACATCTCAGTAGTGCTAGTCATCTTAGGCTTCAATGTATTCTTCTCTTGCCTTATAATATCACCATTCAGTGTAGCACTACTTTGAATCCAGCCACCTTTTTGTCTCTTGAGTGGGGTAGTGGGGTTGGTAGTGATAATCTGGGTGACCTGAATAGGAACATGACTGTGTACAATGAATGTCCCAGGAAAGAGCAGGTTCAGTCATGTTACTGATGTCCCAAACCATGAGCTCTTTGTGAATGGATCATAGTATGACGTGGATGGCCAGTTCTAGACCGGATATGCTAATGTTTCCCTCCCTGAAATCATAAAAGCAGAACCACTGCCCCCACATGTCTACCCAGAAAGCTGAACTCTGTAACCTTAAATAAACCTGCAGACATGCTAAAGATCAAACTGCCGATATTTATAGATAGACACCATGGTTTTGGCATTGCACATGACTATGGACTAAAATTCAATTTTTCCTCACAGCGGCAGGAAAGCCTATCAAGAATTATGAATCAGTCCAACATATTATGGAGGCCCTACTTTTACTCAAACAAGTTGCCCTAGTGAAGGTCAAAGACCATGCAAAGGACACCTCAACTGCATCAAAACGCAACCCAACCCCTTGGCAAACCAGATTGCAAGATCCACAACTTACCAACCAAGTGACAACCCTTCTGGGGTGGCAGCTGCGAAAGTGGCTTTCACCAAGAACCCACCTGTGACCTATGAGTTTCTCTAGAGGATACAACATCAGTCTGTTGCTAAAGAATTCACCAAATGGCAAGAGAAGGGACCTGTACAGTCACCAGAAGGAATGTAGTATGGGGGGAACAAAGTTTGTCTTTCACGGGTTCTGTGTCCCATGGAGGCTCATAATAATACCCACCAATCTAAGACTGCCATAACAGACATTATGCACCACCATTTTTATGCTCCTGGATTCAGCGTCACTGCAGCCAAATACTTTTAAGGTTGTCTGACCTGTGCGCTTAACAACTGTCACATCGCCATTGGCCTCGGTGGCCGGTGTTCCTGCCTCGGCCGCTGGGAGGAGCCGGATTCCTTCGTCTGGTGGTGCTGGTGATAGGAGGGCCTTGTCCTCATATGGAACTGCTCCCGCGACGTCTGCCTCTGTCGCTGAGCGCCGCTGTGTTTCCCCTCTGGGTGGTGTTGGTCGCAGAAGAGCGGGCCCTGCAGAGGTGTCCGTTAGGCGCAGCCTGCGTTCTTCTGTCAGAGGTGGGGTGGGTGGAGCCAGTCGTGCATCTCCATCTGGCCTGGTTCTAGGGGCGGTCCGGATGAGGTCATCAGGCTGTGAGCTCCAGCCTATGGGAGGTAACCGCGCCCTTCAAATACATTGGAGCCTGTCTTGCAGGCCGTCAGATATAGTTTTGGTTCCCCAGTGATATAGTGTGTGTTTGGTTTTGACTCTGACCTTTGCCTGGATTTTCGACTCTGTACCGCCTGACGATTTTGTACCTCCGCTGCCCTCTCGGTTTTGACTCGGACTCCTGACTACGTTCTTCGGTTCCTGATTTTTCCCTTCCTAGACGACCTCCCTGCTCTGCTGCTCTCATAGGTAGCTACCTCCTGGGCCCAGATCCCTGTATAGGGGTTAAGGGTCTCAGGGTTTCTCGGGGTGCTGCCTTACCAGCAGCTCAGCCTCACAGCGGATGGTCGTCACATTATATCTGGCCATACCATTTTTTCTATATATATATATACATTGACTATATATATATTTAAACGCATTCCCTTACCTTTTTTTTTCTCTCCTTTTCCCAATGGTTTTACCTGTTGTTTTTTTTTTCTTTACTCTGAGCTGTGTCAGCTGTTAATTGCTTCCCTCAATGCATCTGTGTCCAGCTTCTCAGTCCTGTGGAGGAACACTCCCATCATCCCATACCAACATGCTGTACAAGCCACCATCTGAAGTCCTCTGCATGAACGCTGGAGATCAGAAGGCCTCGGTCCCTGGATGTCAGCACCTGGGTGGCTCTGGCTATGCCTGCTCAGGTGCCCAGGTAGGATTGCCCGCAAATGCGGCCAAAGTCCTGTTACCTATTTCTTTGACTTACCTTAAGAAATCTGTGTGTTTAGAGGCTTATGTTGACAGTGGCTCAGAGGGGAATTTTATAGATCTCCTGGTAGCAAGAAATCTAGGTGTACCACTACTAAGGCTTAATGCCCCCATTAGAACCACTGCAGTTAATGGCACTCCCCTCATCCAGGGTGGAGTGGAATTTGTCACTGAGGAAGTGTCAATGTTGGTGGGGTCTTTACATGCTGAAAAGGTGTCATTTTTTGCTATCAGTAATTTATCATCTGCAGTAATTCTGGGCATGCCGTGGTTACGTAAACATAACCCAGTCATAGACTGGCACTTGGGTGACATCGTGCACTGGAGCCCAAAGTGTCAGGGTAACTGTATCTCGCTATCTGTAAACCAAGTGAAGGTCAAGACTCCTCCATTTGTACCATATGCCTTTAGAGATTTTGAAGATGTATTTTCTATTCAGGAATCAGAGAAATTACCCCCTCACAGAAAGTATGATTGCGCCATAGATTTGATACCTGATTCTCGTCTCCCGAAGGGGAGAATATTTAATCTCTCTGGTCCAGAACGTCAGGCCATGAAAGAGTACATAGCAGACAGTCTGAGAAAAGGGTATATTAGACCGTCCACCTCACCAGTAGGGGCTGGTTTCTTTTTTGTGGGAAAGAAAGATGGTGGCCTCAGACCTTGCATTGATTACTGCGAATTAAACGCGATCACTGTAAAAAAAACAGTATCCTCTTCCACTCATCCCTGATCTTTATAATCAGCTCTTGGGAGCCAAATATTTCACCAAACTGGACCTCAGGGGAGCATATAACCTTGTCCGTATAAAAGAAGGTGATGAGTGGAAGACCGCGTTTAACACGCCTCTCGGCCATTTTGAGTATCTTGTAATGCCGTTCGGGCTAAGTAACGCACCTGCAGTTTTTCAGAATTTCGTGAACGATATATTCAGAGACATCAGTGGTGTATATGTGGTCGTTTATTTGGACGACATTCTGTTTTTTTCTCCTGGTCTTTGGTCGCACGTCCGACATGTCCGTACTGTACTCCAGAGACTCAGAGAGCATTCTTTATTCGCCAAATTAGAGAAATGTGTCTTCATGGAGGAGGAGATAAACTTTTTGGGGTATATTATATCTGCTAAAGGTTTTCGCATGGATCCTGCCAAAATTAAACCCATTAAGGAATGGGTACAACCCAAGTCTCTGAAGGCACTGCAGCGATTCTTGGGTTTCGCTAACTATTATCGCAAATTTATTAAAGGGTTTTCCGAGATAGCCAAACCACTCACTGATTTGACACGTAAAGGGGCGGATGTGGTTAATTGGAAGCCTGAAGCCATTCATGCGTTTTCTAAGTTAAAGGAATGTTTCTCCTCTGACCCTATATTGGTTCAGCCTGATCTGGACCGCCCCTTCATTGTAGAGGTAGATGCCTCTGAAGTTGTAGTGGGAGCAGTGCTGTCACAAGGCACTGCATCCCTCACTCAGCTTCGTCCGTGTGCCTTCTTTTCCCGAAAATTTTCATCTACCGAGATGAATTATGACATAGGTAACCGAGAGTTGTTGGCAATCAAATGGGCCTTCGAGGAATGGCGCCACTTCCTCGAAGGCGCCAAACATAAGATTACCGTAATTACTGACCACAAAAACCTGACCTACTTGGAGTTAGCAAAAAGACTGAATCCTAGACAGGCTAGGTGGGCTTTGTTCTTCTCCAGATTTGATTTTGTTATCACTTTCCGACCAGGTACTAAAAATGTGAGGGCTGATGCCCTGTCTCGAAGTTTTTGCCCCATACAAGTCGGGGACGTTGAACCGACTCCCATTTTAGCCAAGGGGATTGTTGTCTCGGCTGTGTCTTTGGATCTTCTGGAAGAGATTCGTAGATCTCCAGAACAGGCCCCTGACACTACTCCTGCCCAGAAACTATTCGTCCCTGCCACATACCGCCTCAATGTCCTTAAGGAATCTCATGATTCCGTCCTCGCAGGGCATCTTGGTATCAATAACACCATCAGACTTGTGACCAGGAGTTTGTGGTGGCCAACCATAGTAAAGGACTGTAAGGAATATGTACTGGCTTGTGAAACCTGTGCTCGCGCTAAGTCTCCCCGCAACCGCCCTGCCGGGATGCTCCAATCCTTGCCTACCCCTGAGGGTCCTTGGACTCATATCTCCATGGATTTTATTACTGACCTGCCACTCTCAGAAGGGAAGACTTGTATCTGGGTAGTGGTAGACAGATTCAGCAAGCAGTGTCATTTTGTTCCGCTGTCCGGGTTACCTAATTCTGAGACCCTGAGCAAAGTATTTATCAATCATGTTGTGTGATTGCATGGTGTTCCTGTGAATATTGTTTCTGACAGGGGCACCCAGTTCGTTTCTAAGTTTTGGAGGGCATTCTGTAAACGGATTGGAATTGACTATTCCTTTTCTTCTGCCTATCACCCTGAAACCAATGGTCAAACCGAGCGCGCTAATCAAGCTCTCGAACAGTATCTACGTTGTTATGTCTCTGAGCATCAATCTGATTGGGTGGAACATCTGCCACTAGCAGAATTTGCCATGAATAACCAGTACCAGGAGTCCATCAAGACCACCCCTTTCTACTGTAATCATGGGCTGCACCCGCGCTTTTGTTCATTTTCTTCTAGGCTTTCTGACGTCCCTGGGGTAGAAAGGCCCGTAGATCAGTTAAAGACTATCTGGTCTGAAGTGAACAAAAACTTAAAGGGGGCTCAGACTAGGCAGGCGTCTTCTGCTAATAAACGGCGCTCCAAGGGTCCGGACCTGGGAGTTGGGGACAAAATTTGGTTGTCTACGAAAAATATCAAGCTCAAAGTGCTGTCTGCCAAACTAGGTCCCAGGTTTATTGGTCCGTATGAAATAATTGACGTGATTAACCCTGTAGCCTTTCGTCTGAAGCTCCCTCAATCATTCAAACTGCCCAATGTATTCCATAAATCCCTTCTCAAATTGTACCGATTCTCGATTCGTCCTGTCCGGTCCCCTCCTCCTCCGGTCTTGGTCGGGGGTGCCGTGGAATACGAAGTTCAACGGATCCTTGATTCCTGTTTAGTGAGAGGATCCGTGCAGTATCTAGTACATTGGAAGGGCTATGGTCCGGAGGAGAGGTCCTGGGTGCCTGCCAGCAATATCCATGCCAAGGGTTTGATCAGGAAGTTTCATCTTCTTCATCCCAATAAACCGGGTTTTGTGGGTCCGGAGGCCCCTCGTAGTGGGGGGGTACTGTAACATCGCCATTGGCCTCGGTGGCCGGTGTTCCTGCCTCGGCCGCTGGGAGGAGCCGGATTCCTTCGTCTGGTGGTGCTGGTGATAGGAGGGCCTTGTCCTCATATGGAACTGCTCCCGCGAAGTCTGCCTCTGTCGCTGAGCGCCGCTGTGTTTCCCCTCTGGGTGGTGTTGGTCGCAGAGGAGCGGGCCCTGCAGAGGTGTCCGTTAGGCACAGCCTGCGTTCTTCTGTCAGAGGTGGGGTGGGTGGAGCCAGTCGTGCATCTCCATCTAGCCTGGTTCTAGGGGCGGTCCGGATGAGGTCATCAGGCTGTGAGCTCCAGCCTATGGGAGGTAACCGCGCCCTTCAAATACATTGGAGCCTGTCTTGCAGGCCGCCAGATATAGTTTTGGTTCCCCAGTGACATAGAGTGTGTTTGGTTTTGACTCTGACCTTTGCCTGAATTTTCTACTCTGTACCGCCTGACGATTTTGTACCTTCGCTGCCCTCTCGGTTTTGACTCGGACTCCTGACTACGTTCTTCGGTTCCTGATTTTTCCCTTCCTAGACGACCTCCCTGCTCTGCTGCTCTCATAGGTAGCTACCTCCTGGGCTCCGCTATAATTCCAGATCCCTGTATAGGGGTTAAGGGTCTTTGGGTTTCTCGGGGTGCTGCCTCACCAGCAGCTCAGCCTCACAGCGGATGGTCGTCAACAACGTGGAAGGCATCACCAAGATGCTAATGAGACGCACACCTAAGCCCCTGTACCCATTCCAGTGCCTCCAGATAGGCTGCATTTAACTTCCCTAGATGCAAATCCACAAGTATGTATATGTGTTTGTCAACCTCTTCTCATAATGGCTGGAAACATAGGCTACAGTAAAAAAAGTAATCTCATAAGATGTCTGCAGATACGTGGTGCCCAAGACCATAGAGAATGATAGAAGCAGCCACTTTACCGGAGAAGTTATACAGGAAATAATCACCCTGGGAGTGGAGCAGGCCTTTCATACTCTGTACCATCCACAAAGTAGTGGTAGGGTAGATAGACTAAAATAGACCCCGAAACTGAAAACCCAGAAAGCCATGGCTGAGATGGGCAGACCATGAAGAGAATGCTTGCTACCTTGCACTCTCCCAAATGAAAGACAGGCCTCAGTCCATATGAGGTGTTATTTGGGTCTCCCCTAGGTTGAATTGTCCGCAGCAGCTCCAGACGCAACATGATAGGCAGTGCTTTTATGTTGTGTCATTACCAAAATGCTTGTCTAACATATGCTGGCCCTGATCCGCTTCTGCCTTAATTATTACAATTCTCTATTAATTGGCCTCCCCTCACTAGATTTTCCCCTCCCCAGTCCATCCTTAATGCAGCAGCCAGGGTCATCTATTTGGCTAACCATTGCTCAGATGCACCTCCTCTTTGCCAGTCATTGCACTGGCTGCCCCTACATTATAAGGATCCAATTCAAATTGCTTGCTCTCACCCACAAACCTTTTCACAATGCAGTGCCTCCCTAATCTCCTCCCTCCTCTCCATCACCCTAACTGTTCTTTACTGCACCAATTTTCTATAATTCTCTACCCCAATAAATCAGGACTATCCACAACGTACACAGTTTTAGATGCCCCCTAAAAACACATCGTTTTTAAGGTGGCCTATCATGCTCTCCAATCGAAGTCCTTTATAAGTAGCCCATTCACTATTTCTCTGAATAACTCTCCATATAACTCCACCAAACCCAAAACATCTACACAGACTGTGGTTAGTGATGACTCATGTAGCCTTTATCTATCCCCCATTTCTTCAAGATGGCTGGACCATCATTCTAAATAAGCACCTATACTTTGTGTCACCCTACTT
>JARQOC010000001.1:536718708-536840753 GCA_033576535.1 Allobates femoralis | reverse complement strand
GGCCACAATGGACCAGGTAGCGGCTCACAGCACCCCCCCTTTTTATACAGTGTCACTAGTGAAGGGCACTATTGCGCCTCTTGTCCCCCCCCCTCTTTTATTTTGGGGGTTGAAGGAGGGACACACAGACATAAAGTCTTTTGGTACCTTTACTGATGTCTGGTTGCAGGTACAACATCCGGTTGAAGGAAAACACGTTAGGACTTCCACAGCGAGTTGGGATATAGGCCTCCTATTCTGTTTCTCTGCCCTGAGTCTGGCAGGCATGGAACCAAACCGGACCATTACTTCTCTCTCCACACCCGTGTTGCTGCACTGAGGGTTCTCCCGTGGGCCACTGTTGTCTCTCTCCTGCGGACCCTGGCTCTCAATTGTTGGTGCTGCGGGTGTCCGGGAAGCTAAGCCTCCTCGGGGTGCTGGATTCCCTGCTGGGTCTATCTTCTCCGTCCCTTGCAGACTCGGGCTCTAGTGACCCGGTGTTGTGGTGGGGTGAGCCGGTATGGCTCCTCTGCCCCCGGTAAAGTGTTCCTCGCCTCTGCCCTTCGGTCCCTACTCTCTGGACCCTCACACTGGCTCTGGTGTGTACTGGTTCGGGCCTAGCACGGCTCTGGTTCCCAGTTCAGCTCACTAGTCTCTGAGCTACCTTCACAGCTCTTCAAGCATCTGCACACTCTGGCTAATTTCCCCCCCAGTACCTGTATCTATAGGATCTGGCTTAAGGGCAGCCAGTTGAGCTCCCCCTACAGGCCTGGGGTGGAAGGTGTTGGGTGTAAGTGCGTACCAGTTGTGGAAAATCCTTTAGTGTACTAGTGAGTTCTGTGGCTTTACGTAGTACAGGGTGCCACATAATTTTCTCCCTTTTATTTTATAACTGTTTTGCATATCTGTATGTCCATTTTATCTTTTATATCTTTTATTCCAAGCACTATAACTTTTTTATATTAAAGCATAAAACTTTAAAAAGTTTTACCCTTATATGCTCTAAAAGAATCCATAGCATTAAGAATTAAGAAGTGTGTAATCCTGTTGAGTGGCTGACTATTAGTTCAGGGACTCATTGCCCTGTATGTTCGGTGAGTGGTGGCAGCGTGTTGTGAAGCTGGGGTGTGTGGTGTGTGTCGGGGTGTGATCGGTGCTCACTTTTCAGCCTAGAATAGAGGTTGAGTGCTGGATTGAGTGAGAGGAGATAGATTAACTCTTGCAGGCACAACCCCAAGTCATGTGCTGAGAAGAGGGTACGTTACATCCATGATGCAAAAAATTATGAATTTGAGTAAAGGGTCTCCTAAAGAAGATGGAATAAAAACTAAACACTGATTGCTCACTGACCTCTTCACACTGTTTGTTCTTCTCTTGAAGCTCCTGATTCTTTGCAACCAACTCGCTCTGTGGAACAAATCAAGATAATGTGAAGCTGATGAAGATGAAAAATGATATCGCACCCCCGCCTCATTACAATCACTGCACTCTAAAAACACAGTGCAAAATTAGGATGAAATAATCCAGCACTGATGCAGTATCTTCATCCATTCTATTGTGCCCTCTCTTCAGTAGGGACCAGTTGCCACAAATCTACATAAATGGGGCAGAATTTCTGACCACAAGCAAAAACCTTCAAGCAAAATCTCTTCACTTCTGACAAGTACTTGAGGCTTTTCCCCATGAAACTTACCTTCAGTTTCCCGATATCTTTCTCCAACTGGGTGCAGTAAGAGTTTACATTTTTGTTGTCTTTTGTAACGGAACAGAGCTAAGAAATAATGAATGATAAACAGAAATATTAGAAACACTAGTTTATTAGGTGGCTTTAATACACTATGTATTTATTAATCGATCTTTCACCATTTCATTTTTAGATCCAATATTCTGTGCTGATTAATTTACTATTATTTCTTTAAAAGGAACCTGTCACCCCATGTAAGCCCCCTAACCTGTCAATACCTGTCCCTGCAGCACCCAAATACTTTCTGAATCATCCCTGTCTGAGCTATTTGGTGTTAGTAAACGTGAAATAGTATGTTTTAATAGTTCACATGATTTTTGATGGGTGGGCGTTTTTGACAGAGGGGCAGTGTCCCCAGGGCTGCGCTCCCCCCGCCTCGCCACTCCAATTACGCCCCGATGGGCAGAAATCCTTGATGCATGAGCTCGCTTTCTTATTTCAAATGCCCCCGCTCTGAATTCTATGATGCGGCATCACGTGATGCCGGTGCGCGTCATTTCCGGTGATGCGCAGTTCGCCGGGTGTAAGGCCGCCTTCAGCATGCCTTCTGCGCATGCTCTGAAGATGGCCTGTGTGGCGTGTAGAGCAGAAGATTCGGATATGACGCGCGCT
Source organism: Allobates femoralis (assembly GCA_033576535.1). Lineage (NCBI taxonomy): Eukaryota > Metazoa > Chordata > Amphibia > Anura > Aromobatidae > Allobates > Allobates femoralis. Next base: position 536,838,418 of record JARQOC010000001.1, on the reverse strand, counting down.
GGATCATATCCGGATCTTCTGCTCCACACGTCTCAGGCCACCCTCAGTGCATGCGCAGAAGGCATGCTGAAGGCGGCCTTACACCCGGCGAACTGCGCATCACCGGAAATGACGCGAAGCGGCATCACGTGATGCCGCATCATAGAATTCAGAGCGGAGGCATTTGAAATAAGAAAGCGCGCTCATGGATCAAGGATTACGCCCATTGGGGAGTAATTGGAGCGGAGAGGAGGGGGGAGTGTAGCCCTGGGGACACTGCCCCTCCGTCTGAAATGCCCACCCGTCAAAAATCATGTACGTTATTAAAACATACTATTTCACTTTTACTAACACCAAATAGCTCAGACAGGGATGATTCAGAAAGTATTTGGGTGCTGCAGGGACAGGTATTGACAGTTTAGGGGGCTTACATGGGGTGACAGGTTCCCTTTAACCCCTTCACCATCTGGTGATTTTTCATTTTTCATTTTCGTTTTTTGCTCCCTGCTTCCAAGAGTCATAACTTTTTTATTTTTCCGTCAATATAGACATATGAGGGCTTGTTTTTTGCGGGAAGAATTGTACTTTCAGATACAATCATTTATTTTACCATTTAGTGTTCAGAAGATTAGGAAAAAATTCCAAGTGCAATTAAACATTTGTATTTTGGATTTTTTTATTCACCATGTTCACTATATAGTAAAACTGACATGTCGGTATGATGCCTAGGGTTGATATGAGTTCATAGATACCAAATATGTATGCTTTTATTGCTATCTAAGTGGTAAAAAAAAATTCAGAAGTGTGAAAAAAAATAATTCTATTATTTGCATTATGTTCCGTGACCCATAGGGTTCTCGTTTTTCGGGATCTGGGGCTGTGTGATGGCTTATTTTTTGTGGCTTGAGCTGACATTTCTAATGATACCTTTTTTGGGTGGATGCGCTGTTTTGATCACCCATTATTGAATTTTAATACAATGTTGTGGCAACCAAAATAACGTAATTTTGGAGTTTGGGTCTTTTTTTCCGTTACGCAGTTTACAGCTCTGATTAATTGATTTGATATTTTGATAGATCGGGCATTTCTGAACGTGGCAATACCAAATATGTGTATGGTTTTAATTTTTTTTAATACTTTTATTTGGATTGGGGCAAAAGGGGGGTGATTTGAACTTTTGTGTTTTTTTTTTTCATATTTTTAAAAACTTAATTTATTAATTAATTCCTTATTTTACAATGCCCCATAGGGCGCCACAGTGATGCAGTGTCCGATCGCTTGTGCCTTGAGCTGCAGCACATCGGGAGATGGAACAAATGATCACTGTGAGTGGTTGGCAGCGCTTGCCACCCACTCAAAGGAAGTGATCTGTGATAGCATCCGGGGGCACTGCAGGACCCCGGGCTATCACGTGACGCACAGAGATCCCGCCACCTTATCGCAAGATCTCCGATGCAGTCAGGGAATGGCATGGTCCCCGCCGCGGTGCCTTTGGATCACGCTGTCATTCACTAACCAAAGGGTTAACAGCACTGATCGGGTCGCGGATATGATCGGTGCTTTAAGGTCGACATCTCTGCTGATGAGATCAGCAGAGATGTTGGGTAAATGATGTGAGCTTACCACTGGAGCTCACATCAAAGGGACCGACACAACCCATGACGGACCCTTACGTTATGGGTCGTGAAGGGGTTAAAAAAAATTTAAATATAGGTCGCCAAACCAATACATTTAGAAAATAACGTTTTGATGTTAGTAGTGGTATTTTTTAACATCGTAAGGCCCCACATTGTACCTGTGCATAATGGATTGCATCACATAAAGCCTAGGTGACCTACAGGTACAGTGTGCGTTATGATGAGAGAGTGGGCACCTCTGATCAACAGCTCAGAATTCAAGAAGCCGGAAAGCCACACCCAGATCTGGATTAAATCCTACATCATAGGACAAGGATCGTTAAGGGGTCGTTTTTGACTTTTAGGATTGCTACTTCCAATAGGTGGCGCTAAAGTTCAAGTCTACATCCTCTCTAAAGAGACAATTTATACATCTTAATATTAGGATTACACAGCCAGTCCGACATGGATTTAGTACAGCAGATCAAATAGAGCCAATCAATAACGTACAATACAGTTTGTAATGTGAAATCTGATGACTGATCCAATATAACATTTATGATGGGGATTTGGAGCTCTTTAGAAAAATGGAGCTACTATTCTTAAGATACAGCTGTGTTATGAAATTAATCCGCACAGGAATTGCAGTGTATTGCCGCTGCATCCAAAACGCTGTGTGGTACAGTACAAGCACAGTGGATGGGATTTCAAGAACTCCCATGTTCACTATGCTTCTCCGTTCTTTCCGCTGCGGTGCAAGATACCGGAGATCTGCATCTCTGCAGCATCTTAATTTCATGCAGGGGATTCAGAAGCGATCACCATCAGGTGAATGTAGGTAGACACCACCCTGCACCCAATAAAGATCATGAGTATAGGGCGGCTGCAATCCAACACACAGCGCCTCTAGATCGTGAGCACATACCCTAATACAGTAGATATTCATGGAGAGGAAAAAAAGAAAGCTTCATGGAAAAAAAAGATGCCAGTAATAAGGAAAGCAAAATGCTTCAATTAGTAGGTGGGAAAGCAGTGAGGGGACAATGCTGGAAACACATTTGTAAGGAATGCCTACCTTTTTCTTCATCTGCTCTAATTGATCTTGAATCTCTTGTTCTTTTTTCACCTGGGAGGATAATCACAGTAAGTATAAGAGACAGTCATATATAGTTATAACTTTTATTAGCATGAAAAATACAATAAAAATGATGAACTCAGAGTGAACCCCCCCATCTGGTATACTGACTCCATACAAAGAAAGCAAAAATATACATCTCCCTGGCGTTGATATTTCTAGACCTACTGTAAACCAGTCAGCAGGTTGTTCCCCTATAAGCTGTGGCTCCGTCTAGTAAGTCCTTACATACCACATTCTCAAATACCGTATATAAGTCTCAAATCCAATCCATATGACTTAAAAAGATCCTTTATTATTTACTCACCTATGATGCGGTACAGTCCGATGAGCGTCTCTGATCTTGATCTGGTGTCTCCTCTCTGCTTGCTTTGTCTACACAGTGTCCTCCATTGTGCTCCTGGGCATGCACACTTTTCTCTGTCATGCCGAGGGCAGAGCAAAGTATTGTAGTGCTCATGCGCCGCTGTTGTTTGACCTTTCTCCTCTCCTGATCATTACAATACCCTGCCCTCAGCAGGGTAGATAGAAGTGCGGAGGAGCACAATGGAGAGAACTGTGTGGGTGACGTAGGACGCTTCATCCAACTATGTAGGGAAGGAGTATGGTGATTGCAAGAAGATAGGAGGCACCAGATCAAGATCAGTGACACCCACTGGATCGGACCAGCACACAGGTGAGTATAATAAAAGGTATTTTTTATGTTGTACAGATCGGGCCTGGAGACTTATGTACAATATTGTAGAATTTATATATGAGAGCTTTCTGGTGGTGGCCACAGCTCATATGGGTAAAACATGGTGTCAGGTTCCCTTTAATGGAGCAATGGCAGCTATAGCAGATCTGTAGTTATCATGGATCTGCCATTCTTTGCTTAGAAGTCCAGTAGGCAGTGCTATATTGTGATTGACAGCGACCGTCCTCTAGACACCAAAGCACAAAAAGACCAGGGATTTATATAATTGAAAGACAAGTTATACTGATTATATTCCCCCAAACCTACTGTATAGATCATTCTGCTCAGCTCCTCCTGATCTATATGATGTCCACATGCCAAATCTGACAGGTTCACTTTACATCAACACTTTAAATTTTCTACTTCGTCCCCAGCACCTCCTCCCCCTCCTCTTATTTCTGCTGATAACTTTGCCTCTTTCTTTAAGCAAAAGATTGATAACATCAGAGAAAGCTCTGGCCTGCAGCCCCCAATGCTCCTCCTCATCACTGCTCAGCCCTGTTCTTCCAAAACCCGCTTCTCCACAATGACAGAAGATCAGCTCTCCTCCCTTCTGTCAAGATCACATCTCACCACTTGCACGCTTGACCCGCTCCCATCCCACCTCATCCCCAATCTCGCCATAGTCTTCATCCCAGCCCTAAAACATCTTTTCAACCTTTCAATTACAACTGGTGTCTTCCCTTCATCCTTCAAACATGCCTCAATTACACCCATCCTCAAAAAGCCCTCCCTCAACCCATCCTCTGTGTCTAGCTATCGCCTGATATCACTTTTTCCTTATGCCTCATAACTGATGGAACAGCATGTCCATCTTGAACTGTCCGCCCACCTCTCCTCTTGCTCCCTCTTTGCCCGGTTACTGTCTTCCGACCGCATCACTCTACTGAAACTGCCCTAACTAAAGTCACCAATGACCTAGCTGCCAAGAGCAAGCGACTCTGTCCTCCTCCTCCTAGACCTTCTTCGGCTTTTGACATTGTAGACCATTCCCTCCTGTTACAAATTCTATCATTTCTTGGCATCACAGACTTGGCCCTATCCTGGATCTCTTCATATCTAACAGACTGGACATTCAGTGTGTCCCTCTCCCACACCACCTCCTCACCTCTCCCCCTGTCTCTCGGTGTTCCCCAAGGCTCAGTTCTAGGACCCCTACTCTTTTCTCCATCTACACCTTTGGCCTGGGACAGCTCATAAAGTTTCTCAGCTTTCAGTACCATCTCTACACTGATGACACGCAGATCTACCTCTCTGGACCTGACATCACATCCTTACTAACCAAAATCCCACAATGTCTGTCCACTATTTCATCCTTTTCTGCTCACTTTTTTAAAACTGAACATAGACAAAGCAGAATTCATCATCTTTCCCCCATCTCACTCTACCCCTCCACCAGACCTATCCACCAAAGTCAATGGCTGCTCACTTTCCCCAGTCCCGCATGGTCGGTGTCTTGGGGTGAGCCTCAACTGTGTCCTCCATTTTAAGCCACATATCTGAGCCCTTGCCACCTCCTGTCAACTCCAACTCAAAATTATTTCCCGGATCTGTAAATTTTTTTGTTGACAAAGAAACTGCAAAAACACTTGTGCATGCACTCATCATCTCCCGTCTCTACTTTTGCAACCTCCTACTCTCTGGGGTCCCCTCTAGCACTCTTGCACCACTCCAATCTATCCTAAACTCTGCTGCCAGACGAATCCACCTGTCTTCCCATTTTTCCCCAGCCTCTCCTCTCTGCCAAGCTCTTCACTGACTTCATATTGTCCAGAGGCTCCAGTTCAAAACCCTACAACCTACAAAGCCATCCACAACCTGTCTCCTCCATACATCTATGTCATGGTCTCCCGGTACTTACCTACGTGGAACGTTCGATCCTCTCATGATCTCCTTCTCTACTCCCCTCTTATTTATTCTTCCCACAACCGCATACAAGCTTTCTCTCGTGCTTCCCCCATACTCTGGAACTCTTTGCCCCAACACATCAGACTCTCGCCACTTGTCAGTATTCCAGGTTTTCCGGCTTGCCATTTGACCATTTTGCCCTCAGTCAGCATGGAGATCATTGTTTTGTTTGCCCTTCTTCCTGTCTCGTTTGCATAAAGACCTGGCTCAGGTGAGCAATCATTGCTTGAGTATACTGGTTCTTGGTTTTCTCCAGCTCAGCTGTTCTCCTTGATCCTCTCACTTCCCTGGAGCTCTGTGAGATCCTGGTTCACCTTACAGCTCCCTGCATCGTGCTTCTGGTGCCGCTGCTTATACCTTCTGGCTCGGACATTCAAGTTTGTAAGCACCTTCCCAGTTATTATCATATGTACTGTTTGCTTTGTGGAACTTGTGTTTCATTACCTACTCGGAACTGTGTTTAAACTTGTTACCCGGTCATCCGGGTGTGGGGACCTTCTGCCACGGACATTATCTTCCGGTCGTTTCAGTACAAGGACTTGTGCTATGGACTACATGCATCTGGATTTACCTGTTTTGGACTATTGGTTTTTCGGACTGCTTCCATAAGGACTGTGCTCGATGATATATATATATTGGGGTTGTGTTATGTTGTGTGCTTTTGCTGTGTACTAAATTCACCTTTGTTTTGCTGTGTGTTATAAATACTTGCACCTAAGAACCCGTCTCTGCTCTTCATTGCCCTTAAGCGATCAGACTCCTCAAAACCTATACAATAGTATTACATTATACTCAAGCCACAAAGAGGAGTCTGCTTAGGGCAATGACGGAGACACGGGTGGAGAAGCTTTTCTCCATGGTTAACTCCTTGCAGCAGGAGATGGAGGCGGTGCAAAATAAGGTCCTGGACATGGAGAGACAGCTAGGCCATGATCACCAGGCTGTGGGTCAGGCTCTCCGAGATATGCAAACCAGAGTGGAGGATCTGGGAAAAATACCCACACCAGCCATCAGTATGCCTAAATTACCCCCGTTTCGGTTCAGTGGCGACCGTACTCTGTTCCGTGGGTTTATCAATCAATGTATGCTGTTTTTTGATGTTCATGCTAACTATTACCGGTCAGATCGGTCAAAGGTATTATGTATAGTCATGTTGTTAACATCACGAGCACTGGCTTGGGTCAATCCCATGATTGAAAGTCACGATATCCGTTTAAATAACCTGGATAATTTCATAACAGCAATGGCGCAAATGTTTGATGACCCTAATCGCCGTACCACCGCAGAAACGGCTCTGCTTTCCCTACGGCAAGGAAAGCGTTCTGTCATTGAATATGGTACTGAATTTAAAAGGTTAGTGGTGGATGTCGATTGGGGAAATAATGCGCTGTTATCAGTGTTCAAAAAGGGACTGTCCGGTGCCATTAAGGACGAGTTAGCTCGGGCCGAGTCTGCCCAGGACTTTGAACTGTTTCTGCAACACTGCGTACGCATTGATACCCGGTTGACGGAGCGTAGACAGGAAAAGTGGGCAGCCGTAAACCGGATGACTAATTCTGCTTTCCCTCCTAGAGAGCCCGCTACTAGGAGTTCACGGGAGGCCGAAGACATTCCCATGCAAGTGGACTCATTACAACGACGGGAAAGCAACGAACGTCGCGACTACCGGCTCCGTGAGCGTTTATGCTTTTATTGTGGTCAATCTGATCATTTTTTGATTAACTGCCCAAAATGCCCTAAACGTCCAAATAAGGTTCTGGCAGCCGTAACCGAGTGTGATAACATGGACGCAGAATCCGAGATCTCTGACTCAAGTATACACCTGGATGCGGTTTTTCCTTCTGTACTAATGTCAGCTTCACCTAAGGACAATTCTACCCATTGCTCTCTTCCAATTCAGATCCAGTGGGAGGGACAGGTTATTCCTACATCTGCCATAATAGACTCCGGGGCGGGAGGTAACTTCATGGACTCTTCTTTTGCCAGGAGACACGGTATCAAGACACAACAACGAGTGTCACCGATAACCATGGAAACAGTAGACGGTTCTCCATTAGTTTCGGGACCTGTAGATCAGGAGACAGTACCTCTTAACTGTGTGATGAAACCAGGTCATCAGGAGACACTGACTTTTATGTTGATTTCTTCTCCTCACTTTCCAGTCATTTTAGGACTCCCTTGGCTGCGGTCTGAAAATCCAATCATCAATTGGGAGACAAAGGAAGTATCTTTCCATCCCCAGGCCGGCCCGACCATCAGTCAAGCAGTACCGGTAACGTACGATGAGGAGGACATTATACAGGTACCTGTTCTCCCCCCAGTCTATAAGGAGTTTACAGGTATATGCGACAAGAAAAAAGCAGACCAGCTTCCCCCGCATAGACCATACGATTGTCCCATAGACTTACTTCCAGGGGCCGAGATCCCGTTTGGTCCTGTCTACCCGTTAGCGGCTCCGGAGTTACAATCATTGAAAGACTATATCGACGAAAGTTTAGCCAAGGGATTTATTCAACCTTCATCCTCACCTGCAGGGGCTCCCATCTTTTTTGTGAAAAAGAAAGATGGGACTCTGAGACCGTGTATCGATTACCGGGAGCTTAACAAAATAACCATCCGGAACCGGTATCCGCTACCATTGATTCCCGAACTATTGGAGAGAGTACGGCAGGCCAAGATCTTCACCAAATTGGATCTCCGGGGGGCATACAACCTGCTCCGTATCCGTCCCGGAGATGAGTGGAAGACGGCATTCAGATGTCGCTATGGCCATTTTGAGTACCTTGTAATGCCTTTCGGGCTCTGTAACGCTCCCGCTGCTTTTCAACACCTGGTCAATGATATATTCAGGGATCTATTGGATCAGTTTATGGTGATATACCTGGACGATATCTTAATTTTCTCTGATTCTCTACAGGAACACCAGGAGCACGTAAAGGCTGTACTTACCCGTCTGAGAGATAACCACCTATACATCAAGCTGGAGAAATGTGAATTCCATCGCTCGCAGATCCACTTCTTAGGGTATGTTATCTCTCCTCAGGGATTAAACATGGAGTCCAGCAAGATCCAGGCGATTCTAGACTGGCCGGTACCCGGAAACATCAAGGAGGTACAACGCTTTGTCGGTTTCGCAAATTTTTATAGACGCTTCATTCGCAACTTCTCGGAGATTGTGCGTCCTATCACCTTGCTCACCAAGAAGGGGCAGAGGTTCGTATGGTCCACGCAGGCCCAGGAGGCTTTTGATCGTCTCAAGGTTTGTTTTACCTCGGCGCCCATATTGACACACCCGGATCCCGCACTCCCTTTCATTGTGGAAGTCGATGCTTCCGATAACGCACTAGGGGCTATCCTTTCACAAAGGACTGGGGACAAGGAACTCCTACACCCGTGTGCTTTCTTTTCTCGTCGGTTGTCCCCTGCAGAAAGGAACTATGATATTGCAGATAAAGAACTGTTAGCCATTATTTCCGCGTTTAAGGAATGGAGACATCATTTGCAGGGGGCTTCACAACAAGTGGTAGTTCTCACAGACCATCGTAACCTGGAATTCCTTAAATCTGCCAGGTGCCTGTCTCCACGGCAAGCCCGGTGGAGCCTGTTCCTTAACCAGTTTAATTTTATTCTCTCGTACCGTCCAGGGTCACGTAATGGGAAAGCTGATGCCTTGTCCCGAATCCACGCTGTGGACTCCGTGCCAGGAACCCCATCCAAGACCATCCTATCAGATGCCAATTTCGTTGGAGTACTCCAGGACCGGGACCTGTGGAAGGACCTCAAGCTGGCCTATGACGGTGACGTATTCCTTGCTGCTCCACCCACTGACGTAAATCTGGTCCTTAAGAATGGTTTGTGGCTGAGGGAACGGCGTAGCTATGTCCCGGAGGCTGTAAGACTTCGGGTCCTCAAATTGGTCCATGATTCAGTGTTGGCAGGTCATAGGGGGGTACAGAAGACGCAGGAGTTCTTAAGCCGTTTTTTCTGGTGGCCCACCTGCTTAAAGGATGTGAAAGACTATGTACACTCATGTGTGGTCTGTGCCCGGTGCAAAGTGCCTCGTGTTGCTCCTACAGGACTTCTTCAACAGCTACCCGTACCATCTCGCCCTTGGGGGTCTATCTCGATGGACTTCATCGTGGAGTTGCCTGACTCAGGGGGCCACAATACTATTTTGGTGGTAGTAGACCGATTGACTAAAGCGGCCCATTTCATACCATGTACCGGCCTCCCCTCCGCCGCAGAGACAGTAGATCTAGTAGTCCAGAAAGTGTTTCGGTTACATGGGGTACCGGATGAGATCATCTCTGACCGGGGGGTGCAATTCACCTCCAAGTTCTGGAAGGGGTTTTGTTCTGCATTGCATATTGACGTACGTTTATCTTCTGCCTACCATCCCCAGACAAATGGACAGACGGAACGGACTAATCAAACCCTGGAGCAGTACCTGCGATGTTATGTCAGCCATCTCCAAGATGATTGGTACAAGCTGCTTCCCCTGGCAGAGTTCTCATACAACAATACGCAGAGCAGTTCCACTAAGGTAACGCCCTTTTTCGCCAACCTGGGTTATCATCCAACTATTTTACCTAGGTCGCCAGTTGCTACGTCGGTCCCAGCGGTTGGGGACAGAGTGATGGTTCTACAGCAGAATCTAGAAGTGCTAAAGGAGTCTCTGGCCTCGGCTCAAGAGCGTTACAAGAAGTCAGCGGATGTCTACCGAAGACCCGCACCCGTGTATAAGGTAGGGGATTCGGTGTGGTTATCCACGAAGAATCTGAAGTTGGGTGTTCCTTCGCGGAAATTAGGACAGAAATTCATTGGCCCGTTCAAGATTACCGGGATTGTGAGCTCTGTGGCCTGTCGGCTGAAGTTACCACGGACTCTAAAGGTACATCCTGTTTTTCATGTATCGTTATTGAAACCGGTTTTCCATAATACGTTTCAGGGGCGTGTTGTGCCTCCCCCCCACCGGTGGTGGTTGATGGGCACGAACAGTTTGTGGTTCAGGACATCATCGACTCTCGGCTCCATAGGAATCGGCTTCAGTACCTTGTTCGTTGGCAGGGGTACTCTCCCGAGGACGATTCTTGGGAACCGGTAGGTAACATCTCCGCTCCCCAGAAAGTTGCGCAGTTCCATCGGAGGTATCCGGACAAGCCTGGTCCGGGATCGTCCTGAGGCCGTTTGTAGGGGGGGGTAATGTCAGTATTCCAGGTTTTCCGGCTTGCCATTTGACCATTTTGCCCTCAGTCAGCATGGAGATCATTGTTTTGTTTGCCCTTCTTCCTGTCTCGTTTGCATAAAGACCTGGCTCAGGTGAGCAATCATTGCTTGAGTATACTGGTTCTTGGTTTTCTCCAGCTCAGCTGTTCTCCTTGATCCTCTCACTTCCCTGGAGCTCTGTGAGATCCTGGTTCACCTTACAGCTCCCTGCATCGTGCTTCTGGTGCCGCTGCTTATACCTTCTGGCTCGGACATTCAAGTTTGTAAGCACCTTCCCGGTTATTATCATATGTACTGTTTGCTTTGTGGAACTTGTGTTTCATTACCTACTCGGAACTGTGTTTAAACTTGTTACCCGGTCATCCGGGTGTGGGGACCTTCTGCCACGGACATTATCTTCCGGTCGTTTCAGTACAAGGACTTGTGCTATGGACTACATGCATCTGGATTTACCTGTTTTGGACTATTGGTTTTTCGGACTGCTTCCATAAGGACTGTGCTCGATGATATATATATATTGGGGTTGTGTTATGTTGTGTGCTTTTGCTGTGTACTAAATTCACCTTTGTTTTGCTGTGTGTTATAAATACTTGCACCTAAGAACCCGTCTCTGCTCTTCATTGCCCTTAAGCGATCAGACTCCTCAAAACCTATACAATAGTATTACACCACTGTGGAAACCTTCAAGAGGAACCTGAAGACCCATCTCTTCCGACAAGCCTACAACCTGCAGTGACTCTCAGTCTTCTAAACCGCCGGACAACCAGCTTTACCTTCTCTTAGTGTATCCTCACCCATCCCTTTTAGACTTTGAGCCCTCATGGGCAAGGTCCTCTCTACTTCTGAACTTATTGTATTGCTCATATTTATTGTACTCTGTGTATGCCCCTTTTCACAAGTAAAGCGCCATAGAATAAGAGGCTATACTAATAAATAATATTAATAATATAATAGACATGTAGAAGTAGATCTTACCAGTTTCTTGTTCTGTTCGTGTGCTCTCTGTTCAGACTCCTGGACTTTCTTGAGACTTAATGTTAGTCTTTCAGTCTTCTGTAGTGAATCTGCTTTCTCTCTCTGCAGACTAAACAGAAAAATGTTAGATGAGGATCTTTTCCATTTACACAAATGGTACAGCTAGGGTTCCTAAACTCGGGCAAGTAATTTTTCCAAGGGGCACATGAGAGATTGTGACTATTGTGCAGGTTCAAACTTAATTTTGTTCATTATTGTTATATTTTTATATTATTTCCATCACTTAAGTCATTTGACTGCTGCTGCTCATACATGTGTAGCACTCGCTATGGCACCAGCATCTCTGCAGCAGGAGACCGACACGTACTCACCCTTCCAGCGGGAAAAGGAAGGCAAGAGGAGCGGCACTCACCACTGGTGATTTCAGCACAATGCACTTTATTTCAGTCACAGGATTTCAGACAGAGACATCAGTAAACTGAGCTACAACTGTTTCACCTGGATACATGCTTGTTCAGGCTCACACTCGGAGGAAGCATGTATTCACATGAAACAGCTGTTGCTCATTTTACTGATGTCTCTGTCTGCAATTCTGTGACTGAATTTACCAGTGGTGAATGCCGCACCTTTTGCCTCATTTGAATTTTCCTAACAATTTCTTAGCCTGTGTGGATTGGATGGGCTATTACTGACATCTGGTGAGAAATTCATGTCAATAGCACCTGTAGAAATGTATTTACTTAGAAAATTGGTGACATGGTCAATACTTATTTCCCCCGCTGTACATAGGGCTACACTCCAGGTTAATGTTAGTTAATTACATTTTCTTGGTTACAATGAAGTTCGAATAACTTAATTTTAGTTTTGTTTAGCAAAATGTCATTGATGTTTTAAAATTGTTGTTTGTAAAGTTAAAACTTATTAGAAAAATAATTGCTGGAGGAGCCCCAAGATGTCAAATGCCTGAGGGTCTTTACAGGGCTTCATTAGTGGAGAGTTTACTAACAGATAGTTCAGTAAAGTGTAGACGGAGGGGAGATGGAGGCACTGGGGTCTGGCTCCAAATCCCCCTAAGGTAAAGAACTACAAGGAGTTTGTGTGTTGTTCTTGTGTTTATGTGGGCTTCCTCCAGGTACTCCACCAGAGGCGACACAGGTAAACAAATATTCATAAACAACCCCTGACAAACCTAAAATTCATTGGGGCATTGCTTAATATTATATACACATGCACATTAATAAGGTTTGTATTAGAGGCCAGTAATATAATAATAATGATACTGTAATGCCTCTTTGCAGGATGCAGCCAGGCCCTGTAGTATTGATGGGAAAAAATGATATTGTAGGGTGCACTAATATAGTGATTCCCTAGAATCATGTGACCCTAGACACAGGCTGTAACCCAGCATGGTACACGGTGCACTACACGTATCAGCTTTACTGGCTGCTTATAAAATCTTTTTCCATAGGCATTTATAATCTTAAGCAGATATTGCCCTCTATGAATTGGTCGGTGTGTGGGCGGCTGCTCATCAGTATTGTGCACTTGTGCTTCCTCCACTTTTTATCATCTGGGTCTGTGTACATCCTGCAGCATAAGTATATTGTTATTTTATTCTAACCAGGTATTAGTAATTAGGGCTGCATTATGCTCCAAAGAAATAGTAAATATTAATTGTTTCTAATTTCCAGAATTTAGATATTACCGTACTTATCAAACATTATTTAACCTTATAGCAATCTAATATATAAAGCTGAATGTGTGGGTGTATGTATGTGTGTATGTATGTGTGTATGTATGTGTGTATGCATGTATGTATATCTGGGACTGGCATCTACACCGTCGCAACTACAGCCACAAAATTTTGCACAATCACACGTCTGAACCCCGGGAACGTCATCGGCTATGTTGTGAGGCGAAATTTTAACCCCGCGCGTTCCAATTCACCAAACAATTTTGCCCGTATCTACTTAATGGGGAAAAAGTGAATGGAAAAGTGTTGGAGAAAAATCGACAGCTGTAGGCTATAGCCACAAAATTTTGCACAGTCACACGTCTGGACCCCGGGAGCATCATAGGCTATGTTGTGAGGCGAAATTTTAACTCCGCGCATTCCAATTCACCAAACAATTTTGCCCCTATCTACATAATGGGGAAAAAGTGACAGTTACCAGTTGACAGTTGTGAATGAGAGGGGCTTAATGATAGCGCCAAAGACTAACAGCATATACCAGCATATAGTCACTAAGGTGGGGCCCCAACATGAGATATTCACCACGCACGGGGACATGTATACACACCACACGCACACAAAGAGTAACAGCAAGTGTATAGTCGCTAAGGTGCAGCCCCAACATTAGATACTCACCACGCACCCGAACAAAACACACACACACCACAAAAAGACACACATCACAGAGACACCCCCCCATGGGGACACACACACACCCTATAGTGACACATGCACTCACCCCACTGGGACACACACACCACAAAGAGACACACACATCACAGAGACACACACACCTCCACAGGGACACACACACACCCTATAGCGACACATGCACTCACCCCACAGGGACACACACCACAAAGAGACACACACAACACAGGCACACACACCACACAGACCCCCCCCACAGGGACACACACACATAGCCACCCTGTAGGGACACATGCACTCACCCCACAGGGACACACACACACCACAAAAAGACACACACACACACCACACAGACCCCCCCCACAGGGACACACACACATATACACACCCTATAGGGACACATGCACTCACCCCACAGGGACACACACACACCACAACACAGACACACACACCCCACACAGACACCCTCCCCCCACAGGTACACACACACATACACACCCTATAGGGACCCATGCACTCACCCCACAGGGACACACACAACAGAGACACACACCACATAGACCCCCCCAGGGACACACACAAATACACACTCTATAGGGACACATGCACTCACCCCACAGGGACGCACACATACACACACCCCAGGGACACACACACCACACAGACAGACACAGATGTGCACAAATTACCTCACACAACTCGCCTCATACGTGTGCTATCTTTAATTTCCAAACATAAACATCTGATTAAAAACAGCCAAAGTGCAACACATGTGCCATATAGGGAATTAAGGCAGATGTCAGTCACATGAGCTGTCTATTATGTGTATGTGTGAGGTAACATATACTGCCCGGCCGGGGGGAGGGTTTATTGTTGGTTGGAGATTTATTAGGCTGCCTATAGAAACCAATCACAGCTCAACTTCTATTTTCCTACAGGTCATTAATATGGCATATTCAAATTCTATTTTGTTATAGCTAACAGTAGTTATTTATTAACCCGGGCATAGCCGGGTACTACAGCTAGTATGTTATATAGGAGAACTGAATGACCATAGAGTAATTACTTACGTGTCAATTTTCTTTTGTGAATCCTCCAGCTGGCATTGTAAGGATTTTATGGTGTTGTTTAGAACCGATTCTTTCTGGAATAGAGATAAAAATAATAAACTACATTACATGACGTTCCCTTTACCAAAACTTAACTGGAGACAGTTGGATTCTCCGGTAGCAAAGGCTCTGACACAATCCAATGGTTCAGCAGAAGACATCCTCACTTGGAAGGATCTCTGGAGACTATTACTTGTTAGGCTAAGCTCACATGTCACTAATCCATCCATTAAAACAGATTAAACACATAATTGGTCCATTTTGAAAAATGAAATAAAATTTTTTTCAGGATCCCTCTGTTTAACATTGGAGTCTGTAAGAGGGTCTGGGGTCCTTCCTCCCCTTGCTCTGGAGAGTACGGTGTATGCACAAAAATACACAAAGGGGTCGATCTGTTATGCATTTAAGTATAAAGTTGATACGTGTAATCATATGTTTGTGGCGATATAGTGGTCAAGGTGAAGACTGCGATGTATGGTTATTAATAATAATCACTGATACTCCTTAGAGGTGGAGCCCAGTCTACAAAAAGGGTTTACAGTGTAGAATTATCAAGAGAGTCCCCAAGAGAAGAGAAAAACAAGGAAACACTGGATTGTCCGGCCCAATTATCGAATTCTACAAGACCCTCTGGATCATTCCAGGAACTGAATATTGCGACCAGAAAGCAACTGATCCCTCCGGTACGGGTGTGGTGAGCTTCAGCAAAGACTTGGACAAAAAGGATCTACACGGTTCTGGCAGCAAAGGAACATTGTGTAAAAGGTGGCCCTAACCGTTCTTTGGAGCGGATCCCACGGGAAGAGTTTGGCTGGAGCCAAGAAAAAAGTAATTGAATTTGCCACAGGATATTGTGATTATGAGGGGGTTAGTCGAGAGCCTAGAGGTACCGCAATGGCGGAAGAAGGCTGCACCAAAATCTGTCATTGTAAATACCCCCAAGATATTAATGTTCAAATTTTGTGTATGTGTTTCACAAGACTATTTAATTAAAGAATCATTACAAGGCTTAATTGACTCTGTGTCTGCATTAACCCCCGCTGAGGGCAACTCTGGACTTAACTGTTGCACTGGGGAGCCAGCCGGGCTGCTTGTTGCAAACCAGGAGTGCCCACAGCAGAGGTCTTGTCTCACCCGCGACTGCCACAGCCCCACATGGCCGGCCCCTCAACTAGTCTATGGAAAATGGATCCAATAACTGACTGCTATTTAGCTTCCATTTTTCTCTCATATGTAAAGGAGTCATTCTTTGCTTACTAGTTCATTTTCAGATGGAAGATAAATAGCATTCATTTAACAGATCCATTTTCCATACACTCCCATATTAAAAACAACAGATCCTGCAAAATCAGGTTTTTCAAAATGTCCAAAAAAGTTGTGTTTGCACAATTTATCTGCCAACGGATTCCTGCTGGATCCATTTTAACGGATGATTAGTGGACGTGTGAATTCAGCCTTAGGCGGCCGTCACACGCAACGATTTTAAGCCCGATATCGTTTAAGCGATCTCCTTTTTGATCGCTTAAGCGATATCGTTTTGGCATCGTTGCATGTAATAAAGCGATTTTACTATGTAAAATCGCTTGATCGTGACATCGCAGATCTGAGCTCCGGAGCTCAGATCTTGCGATTAACGATTTTGCGATCTGCTTCATCGTGGTGTATACACCACGATGAACGATCTCCCAGCATCAGAGCCTATGCTGGGAGATGGTAACTATGGTACACGTCGGGTTACTAAGCGATGCGCGGCGCCCAGTAACCCGATGTGTACCATAGTAACCAGCGAGATCGCGGATCCACATCGCTGGTGAGTCTCTCTGTGTGACATCTCACCAGCGATGTGAGCGATATTGTTAGCGATCGCGCGTGCACGTGATCGCTAACAATATCGCTAGCGATATAGCAGCGTGTGACGGCCGCCTTAGTAAGATCTATTTCTTATAGGATAATTTACAAATATTTGATTAGACCTTTATGATATTTGTGTGCAATGATCATAGCAAAGTTTAAAATAGAAGGCCGGCGGCCCTCAGAATGATATCTAGTGTCCAAGAGAGTCCGGACCAGGCTTGTAAGAAGGGGTTTCACTGCATCATACAATGGTTTTTAAATCCATGACATCCATTGTAGAGGGAAATATGTATTTCTAGGGGAATTAAGACAGCAGCAGTTAAAGGTTAAATTCTGTGTCCCCTCACCAAGGTCATAACCTATGTATGTTATCTTGAGCAGGACTTGTAG
The DNA here is from genome assembly GCA_033576535.1 of Allobates femoralis. Classification (NCBI taxonomy): domain Eukaryota; kingdom Metazoa; phylum Chordata; class Amphibia; order Anura; family Aromobatidae; genus Allobates; species Allobates femoralis. The sequence continues at coordinate 536,821,107 of JARQOC010000001.1, read as the reverse complement.
TCTTCTTGTACACAGGAGAGACCCCAGGTGGTCTTCCAGAGAAGGAAGGATCTCACACCTCTGTGGAGGACCTCTCACAGACCCGCAACCAGAATATTAAGATGAAGAGGTGTGCTAGAAATTCAGCTTCAGCTCAAACCTTTAAAAAGGCTTACAAGCTATAAAGTCTGATTCACAGATTGGGGTCAGCCAAGCTGAGGTGATCCATATTTTATCTTCCTCCCCCAAGGATACACACAATGACATTGGACTGGAATATTTAAGTATCTCTGTAATTTTCTCCCATTTATTTTATAATTTGCATATCTGTAGTTTATTTTATTTTTATATTTTATATCTTTTATTGTAAGCACTGTAAATTTTTTTATTAAAGCATAATACTTTAATAAGTTTGACCCTTGTATGCTTCTAAAAAAATGTATAGCATTAAGAAGTGTGTAATCCTGTTGATGGCTGACTATTAGTTCTGGGACTCATTGCCCTGTATGTTCGGTGAGTGGTGGCAGCGTGTTGTGAAGCTGGGGTGTGTGGTGTGTGTCAGGGTGTGATCGGTGCTCACTTTTCAGCCTAGAATAGAGGTTGAGTGCTGGATTGAGTGAGAGGAGATAGATTAACTCTTGCAGGCACAACCCCAAGTCATGTGCTGAGAAGAGGGTACATGATATCTATGATGCAAAAAATTATGAATTTGAGTAAAGGGTCTCCTAAAGAAGATGGAATAAAAAACTAAACACTGATTGCTCACTGACCTCGTTACACTGTTTTTTCTTCTCTTGAAGCTCCTGATTCTTTGAAACCAACTCGCTCTGTGGAACAAATCAAGATAATGTGAAGCTGATGAAGATGAAAAATGATATCGCACCCCCGCCTCATTACAATCACTGCACTCTAAAAACACAGTGCAGATTTCTACACTGCAAAATTAGGATGAAATAATCCAGCACTGATGCAGTATCTTCATCCATTCTATTGTGCCCTCTCTTCAGTAGGGACCAGTTGCCACAAATCTACATAAATGGGGCAGAATTTTTAACCAGAAGCAAAAACCTTCAAGCAAAATCTCTTCACTTCTGACAAGTACTTGAGGCTTTTCCCCATGAAACTCACCTTCAGTTTCTGGACACGTTGCTCCGACTGGGCGTAGTAAGAACTTAAATCTCTGTTGTCTAATCTAGCGTTACGGAGCTAAGGAAGAATGAATTATATACAGAAATGTTAGTAACACTAGCTTATCAGATGGCTTTAATACACTATGTATTTATTAATCGATCTTTCACCAGCATTTCATTTTTAGATCCAATATTCTGTGCTGATTAATTTACTATTATTTCTTTAAAAAACTCTTTTAAATAAAGATCTCCAATCCGCTACATTTAGCAATAGCGTTTTGTTGTTGGTTGTGGTATTTTTTAACATCATAAGGCCCCACAATGTACCTGTGCATGAAGGATTGCATCACATAAAGTCTAGGTGACCTACAGGTACATGTGCGTTATGATCAGAGAGTGGGCGCCTCTGATCAACAGGAATTCAAGAACCAAGCAAAAGCCGCACCCTGATCTGGATTAAATCCTTTGTCATAGGACAAGATTCGTTAAAGGGTTGTTTTTGACTTTTCGGATTGCTACTTCCAATAGGTGGCGCTAGAGTTCAAGTCTACTTCCTCTCTAAAGAGACGATTTGCACATCTCAATATTAGGATAACACAGACAGTTTGACATGGAAAAAAGTAAGTACAACAGATCAAATAGATCCAATCAATTATGTACAATACAGTTTGTAATGTGAAATCTGATGACTGATCCAATATAACATTTATGATGGGGATTTGGAGTTCTGTGTTAGAAATATGGAGCTACTATTCTTAATATAAAGCTATATTAATAAATTAATCAGCACAGAATATTTTTTGGGAAAAAGTAAGGGTGTGTACTCATGATCAGGAATTGCAGTGTATTGCGGCAGTGTATTGCCGCTGCGTCCAATAGCTGTTTGGTCCAGTACAACACAGTGGATGGGATTCCAAGAAATCCCATGTTCACTGTGCTCCTCCTGACCGCAGCGTTCTTCCAGCTGCAGTGCGGGATACCGGACATCTGCATCTCAACAGCATGTTAATTTCATGCAGCGGATTCAGAAGTGATCACCATCGGGAGAATGTAGGTAGACGCCACCCTGCACCCAAAGCAGATCATGAGTATAGGGCGGCTGTGGTCCAACACACAGCCCCTCCAGATTGTGAGCACATACCTAATAGATATTCATGGAGAGGATAAAAGAAAGCGTCATGGAAAAAAAAGATGCCAGTAATAAGGAAAGCAAAAGGCTTCATCTAGGAGGTGGGAGAGCAGTGAGAGGACAATGCTGGAAACACAGGTGTGAGGAATGCCTACCTTTTTCTTCAGATCTTCTACTTGGTCTTGAATCTCTTGTTCCTTTTTCTCCTGGGAGGATACATCACAGTAAGTATAAGAGACAGTCATATACAGTTATAACTTTTATTAGCATGAAAAATACAATGAAAATGATCAACTCAGAGTGATCCCCCCAATCTGGTATTCTGTCTCCATACAAAGAAAGCACAAATATGCATCTCCTTGACGTAGATATTTGTAGACCTAACGTGAACTGTTCAGCAGGTTTATCCCTATAAGCTGCAGCCACAACCAGTAAGCCTTATATACAACATTCCAGTATACTGTATATAATCCACAATCCGATCTATATAACATAAAAAGATCCTTTATTATACTCACCTATGGGGCGGTCTGGTCCAATGGGAGTCTCTGATCTTGATCTGGTGCCTTTTCTCTGCTTGCGTCATCCACACAGTGTCCTCCATTGTGCTTCTGGGCATGCACACTTCTCTATGTCATGCCAAGATTAGAAAAAAGTATTGTAGTGCTCATATGCAGATGTTGTTTGACCTTTCTCCGCACCTGCTCATTACAATACTTTGCTGTGCCCTCAGCAGGGTAGAGAGAAGTGTAGAGGAGCACAAAGGAGAGAACTGTGTGGGTGACGTAGGACTCCTCATCCAATGAAGTCGGCAAGGAGTACGGCGATCGCAAGAAGTGAAGAGGCACAGGATCAAGATCATCGACGCCCATCGGATCGGACCAATCCAGAGGTGAGTATAATAAAAGGTATTTTTTATGTTGTACATATCTGAACAGGTATATATTTGAACATATAATATACATGTATATGTAGATCTTACCAGTTTCTTGATCTGTTGCTGTGCGGCCTGCTCAGACTCCTTGTTTTTGTTAAGGCTTATGTTTTGTTTCTCCATCTCCTCCAATCCATCCGTCTTCTGTCTCTGCAGACTAAACAGAAAAGTGTTAGATGAGAATCTCTTCCATTCACTGGAATGGTACAGCTAGGGTTCCTAAACTCTGGCAAGTAATTTTTCCAAGGGGCACATGAGAGACTGTGACTATTGTGCAGGGTCAAACTTAATTTTGTTCATTATTGTTATAATTTTATATTATTTCCATCACTTAATTCATTTGACTGCTGCTGCTGCTCATACATGTGTAGCGCTCACTGCGGCACCAGCATCTCTGCAGCAGGGAGACCGACACGTACTCACCCTTCCAGCGGGAAAAGGAAGGCAAGAGGAGCGGCTCTCACCACTGGTGATTTCAGCAAAATGCACTTTATTTCAGTCACAGGATTTCAGACAGAGACATCAGTAAACTGAGCTACAACTGTTTCACCTGGATACATGCTTGTTCAGGCTCACACTCGGAGGAAGCATGTATTCACATGAAACAGCTGTTGCTCATTTTACTGATGTCTCTGTCTGCAATACTGTGACTGAATTTACCAGTGGTGAATGCTGCGCCTTTTGCCTCATTTGAATTATCCTAACAATTTCTTTGCCTGTGTGGATTGGATGGGCTATTACTGACATCTGGTGAGAAATTCATGTCAATAGCACCTGTAGAAATGTATTTACTTAGAAAATTGGTGACATGGTCAATACTTTTTTCACCCGCTGTACATAGGGCTACACTCCAGGTTAATGTTAGTTAATTGCCTTTTCTTGGTTACAATGAAGTTCGAATAACTTAATTTTAGTTTTGTTTAGCAAAATGTCATTGATGTTTTAAAATTGTTGTTTGTAAAGTTAAAAACTTATTAGAAAATAAATTGCTGGAGGGGCCCCAAGATGTCAAATGCCTGAGGGTCTTTACAGGGCTTCATTAGTGGAGAGTTTACTAACAGATAGTTCAGTAAAGGGTAGACGGAGGGGAGATGGAGGCACTGGGGTCTGGCTCCAAATCCCCCTAAGGTAAAGAACTACAAGGAGTTTGTGTGTTGTTCTTGTGTTTATGTGGGCTTCCTCCAGGTACTCCACCAGAGGTGACACAGGTAAATAAATATTCATAAACAACCACTGACATACCTAAAATTCATTGGGGCATTGCTTAGTATTATATACACATGCACATTATAAGGTTTGTATTAGAGGCCAGTAATATAATAATAATGATACTGTAATGCCTCTTTGCAGAATGCAGCCAGGCCCTTTAGTATTGATGGGAAAAAATGATATTGTAGGGTGCACTAATATAGCGATTCCCTAGAATCATGTGACCCTAGCCACAGGCTGTAACCCAGCATGGTACACGGTGCACTACACGTATCAGCGCTACTGGCTGCTTATAAAATCTTTTTCCGTAGGCATTTATAATCCTAAGCAAATATTGCCCTCTACGAATTGGTCGGTGTGTGGGCGGCTGCTCATCAGTATTGTGCACTTGTGCTTCCTCCGCCTTTTATCATCTAGGTCTGTGTACGTCCTGCAGCATATTGATATTTTATTCTAACCAGGTATTAGTAATTAGGGCTGCATTATGCTCCAAAGAAATAGTAAATATTCATTATTCCAAATTTCCAGAATTTAGATATTACTTATCAAACATTATTTAAGCTTATAGCAATATGTTATATAGGAGAACTGAATGACCATAGAGTAATTACTTACGTGTCAATTTTCTTCTGTGCATCCTCCAGCTGGCGTTGTAAGGATTTATGGTGTTGTTTAGAACCGATTCTTTCTGGAATAGAGATAACAATAATAAACTACATTACATGACGTTCCCTTTACCAAAACTTAACTGGTGACCAGTTGGATTTCTCCGTAGCCAAGGCTCTGACACAATCCTATGGTTCAGCAGAAGACATCCTCACTTGGAAGGATCTCATGGAGACAATTACTTGTTAGGCTAAGCTCACAGTCACTAATCGTACATTAAAACAGATTAAACACAATATTTGGTCCATTTTGAAAAATGAAAAAAAAAATTTTTCCGGATGCCTCTGTGCTGGCAGCAAAGGAACATTGTGTAAAAGGTGCCCTAACCGTTCTTTGGAGCGGATCCCTACGGGAAGAGTTTGGCTGGAGCCAAGAAATAATAATTGAATTTGCAACATGATACTGTGGTTATGAGGGGGTTAGTCGGGAGCCTAGAGGTACCGCAATGGCGGAAGAAGGCTGCACCAAAATCTGTCATTGTAAATACCCCCAAGATATTAACGTTCAAATTTTGTGTATGTGTTTCACAAGACTATTTAATTAAAGAATCATTACAAGGCTTAATTGACTCTGTGTCTGCATTAACCCCCGCTGAGGGCAACTCTGGACTTAACTGTTGCACTGGGGAGCCAGCCGGGCTGCTTGTTGCAAACCAGGAGTGCCCACAGCAGAGGTCTTGTCTCACCCGCGACTGCCACAGCCCCACATGGCCGGCCCCTCAACAAGTCTATGGAAAATGGATCCAATAACTGACTGCTATTTAGCTTCCATTTTTCTTTCATATGTAAAGGAGTCGTTCTTTGCTTACTAGTTCATTTTCAGATGGAAGATAAATAGCATTCATTTAACAGATCCATTTTCCATACACTCCCATATTAAAAACAACGGATCCTGCAAAATCAGGTTTTTCAAAATGTCCAAAAAAGTTGTGTTTGCACAATTTATCTGCCAATGGATTCCTGCTGGATCCTTTCTAACGGATGATTAGTGGACGTGTGAATTCAGCCTTACTAAGATCTATTTCTTATAGGATAATTTACAAATATTTGATTAGACCTTTATGATATTTGTGTGCAATGATCACAGCAAAATTTAAAATAGAAGGCCGGCGGCCCTCAGAATGATATCTAGTGTCCAAGAGAGTCCGGACCAGGCTTGTAAGAAGGGGTTTCACTGCATCATACAATGGTTTTTAAATCCATGACATCCATTGTAGAGGGAAATATGTATTTCTAGGGGAATTAAGACAGCAGCAGTTAAAGGTTCAATTCTGTGTCCCCACACCAAGGTCATAACCTATGTATGGTATCTTGAGCAGGACTTGTAGTCTTCTTGTACACAGGAGAGACCCCAGGTGGTCTTCCAGAGAAGGAAGGATCTCACACCTCTGTGGAGGACCTCTCACAGACCCGCAACCAGAATATTAAGATGAAGAGGTGTGCTAGAAATTCATCTTCAACTCAAACCTTTAAAAAGGCTTACAAGCTATGAGGTCTGATTCACAGATTGGGATCAGCCAAGCTGAGGTGATCCATATTTTCTTCCTCCCCCAAGGATACACACAATGACATTGGACTGGAATATTTAAGTATCTCTGTAATTTTCTGCCTTTTATTTTATAATTTGCATATCTGTATTTTATTTTATCTTTTATATCTTTTATTGTAAGCACTGTAAATTTTTTTATTAAAGCATAAAACTTTAATAAGTTTGACCCTGGTATCCTCTAAAAGAATCTATAGCATTAAGAAGTGTGTAATCCTGTTGACTGGCTGACTATTAGTTCAGGGACTCATTGCCCTGTATGTTCGGTGAGTGGTGGCAGCGTGTTGTGAAGCTGGGGTGTGTGGTCTGTGTCGGGGTGTGATCGGTGCTCACTTTTCAGCCTAGAATAGAGGTTGAGTGCTGGATTGAGTGAGAGGAGATAGATTAACTCTTGCAGGCACAACCCCAAGTCATGTGCTGAGAAGAGGGTACATGATATCCATGATGCAAAAAATTATGAATTTGAGTAAAGGGTCTCCTAATGAAGATGGAATAAAAAACTAAACACTGATTGCTCACTTACCTCGTCACACTGTTTTTTCTTCTCTTGAAGCTCCTGATTCTTTGAAACCAACTCGTTCTGTGGAACAAATCAAGATAATGTGAAGCTGATGAAGATGAAAAATGATATCGCACCCCCGCCTCATTACAATCACTGCACTCTAAAAACACAGTGCAGATTTCTACACTGCAAAATTAGGCTGAAATAATCCAGCACTGATGCAGTATCTTCATCCATTCTATTGTGCCCTCTCTTCAGTAGGGACCAGTTGCCACAAATCTACATAAATGGGGCAGAATTTATGACCACAAGCAAAAACCTTCAAGCAAAATCTCTTCACTTCTGACAAGTACTTGAGGCTTTTCCCCATGAAACTCACCTTCAGTTTCTGGACACGTTGCTCCGACTGGGAGTAGTAAGAACTTCTATCTCTGTTGTCTAATCTAGCGTTACGGAGCTAAGGAAGAATGAATTATATACAGAAATGTTAGTAACACTAGCTTATCAGATGGCTTTAATACACTATGTATTTATTAATCGATCTTTCACAAGCATTTCATTTTTACATCCAATATTCTGTGCTGATTAATTTACTATTATTTCTTTAAAAAACTCTTTTAAATAAAGATCTCTAATCCGCTACATTTAGAAATAGCTGTTTTTTGTTGGTTGTGGTATTTTTTAACATCATAAGGCCCCACAATGTACCTGTGCATGAAGGATTGCAGCACATAAAGCCTAGGTGACCTACAGGTACAGTGTGCGTTATGATCAGAGAGTGGGCGCCTCTGATCAACAGGAATTCAAGAACCAAGCAAAAGCCGCACCCTGATCTGGATTAAATCCTTCGTCATAGGATAAGGCTCGTTAAAGGGTTGTTTTTGACTTTTAGGATTGCTACTTCCAATAGGTGGCGCTAGAGTTCAAGTCTACTTCCTCTCTAAAGAGACGATTTGCACATCTCAATATTAGGATAACACAGACAGTTTGACAAGGAAAAAAGTAAGAACAACAGATCAAATAGATCCAATCAATGACGTACAATACAGTTTGTAATGTGAAATCTGATGACTGATCCAATATAACATTTATGATGGGGATTTGGAGCTCTGTGTTAGAAATATGGAGCTACTATTCTTAATATAAAGCTATATTAATAAGTTACCGTATATACTCGTGTATAAGCCGAGTTTTTCAGCCCACAAATTGGGCTGAAAAGTCCCCCCTCGGCTTATACACGGGTCTATACGGTAATGCTGTGGGGGGGGGCTGTGACCGGGAGCTGGAGGAGGCAGGAGGGGGCCGCGGTGACCGCAGGCGGTCACGTGGGGCCGCCTCATTAGTGCAATGAATATGCACGGCATCCCCCCGTCCATCAACGGCGGGGGGATGCCGTGCATATTGCACTGCACAGCCCCCTCCTTAATATGGGTCCCCCAGTATTAATAAACAGCCCCCCCCCTCCTTATCATGGCCCCCCAGGCTGCGGCAGCTGTCAAAATAACAAACAGTTTATACATCACCTTCCGACGCAGCTCTCCGCTTCTCCGCTCCTCCGCTCGCCGGCTTCTTCTTTCTTCTTGTGCCGGTGTCATGTGACCGGGCGCAGGAGATGACGTCATTTCCTGCGCGCGGTCACAGAAGTCGGCACAACAAGAAAGAAGAAGCCGGCGAGCGGAGGACCGGAGGAGCGCAGAGCTGCGTCGGAAGGTGATGTATAAACTGTTTGTTATTTTGACAGCTGCCGCAGCCTGGGGGGCCATGATAAGGAGGGGGGGGCTGTTTATTAATACTGGGGCTGTATATACCTCTGGGGCTGCTGGATAGTACCACTGGGGCTGTATACTACCACTGGGGCTGCATATACCTCTGGGGCTGATGTATACTACCACTGGGGCTGTATATACATCTGGGGCTGATGTATACTACCACTGGGGCTGCTTGGGCTCCTGTATACTACCACTGGGGCTGATGTATACTACCACTGGGGCTGTATACTACCACTGGGGCTGTATATACATCTGGGGCTGATGTATACTACCACTGGGGCTGCTTGGGCTCCTGTATACTACCACTGGGGCTGCATATACCTCTGGGGCTGATGTATACTACCACTGGGGCTATATACTACCTCTGGGGCTGTATATACATCTGGAACTGATGTATACTACCACTGGGGCTGCTTGGGCTCCTGTATACTACCACTAGGGCTCCTGTATACTACCACTGGGGCTGCTGGGGCTCCTATATACTACCACTGGGGCTGCTGGGGATGCTATATACTACCACTGGGGCTGCTGTATACTACCACTGGGGCTGCTGTATACTACCACTGGGGCTGCTGGGGCTGCTATATACTACCACTGGGGCTGCTGGGGATGCTATATACTACCACTGGGGCTGCTGGGGATGCTATATACTACCACTGGGGCTGCTGGGGATGCTATATACTACCACTGGGGATGCTATATAGTACCACTGGGGCTGCTGGGGATGCTATATACTACCACTGGGGCTGCTGTATACTACCACTGGGGCTGCTGTATACTACCACTGGGGCTGCTGGGGCTGCTATATACTACCACTGGGGCTGCTGGGGATGCTATATACTACCACTGGGGCTGCTGGGGATGCTATATACTACCACTGGGGCTGCTGGGGATGCATATACTACCACTGGGGATGCTATATAGTACCACTGGGGCTGCTGGGGATGCTATATACTACCACTGGGGCTGCTGTATACTACCACTGGGAGGCCTGTATACCACTGGGGGGGGCCTGTATACCACACTGCTGGGGGCTGTATACCTGTGCTGGGGTCCACCCTCGGCTTATACACGAGTCAATAGGTTTTTCCAGATTTTTGGGGCAAAAGTAGGGGGGTCGGCTTATACACGGGTCGGCTTATACACGAGTATATACGGTAATCAGCACAGAATATTTTTTGGGAAAAAATAAGGGTGTGTACTCATGATCAGGAATTGCAGTGTATTGCCGCAGTGTATTGCCGCTGCTTCCAATACGCTGTTTGGTCCAGTACAAGCATCAGTGGATGGGATTCCAAGAAATCCCATGTTCACTGTGCTTCTCCTGATCGCAGCGTTCTTCCAGCTGCAGTGCGGGATACCGGACATCTGCATCTCAACAGCATGTTAATTTCATGCAGCGGATTCAGAAGTGATCACCATCGGGAGAATGTAGGTAGACGCCACCCTGCACCCAACGCAGATCATGAGTATAGGGCGGCTGTGGTCCAACACACAGCGCCTCCGGATCGTGAGCACATACCCTAAGGATACCTTTTCACGCGGCAACTTTTCTTTTCATTTCACTGGCAACTTACTGGTTGCAGTGAAATCATGGACACATTGTTCTATCTTGTTGCTGTGTACAAATGGAACAATGTCTCCATGATTTCACTGCAACCATTAAGTTGGTAGAGAAATTTCCTAGAAAAGCTGCCGTGTGTAAAGGTACCCTAATATTCATGGAGAGGAAAAAAAGAAAGCGTCATGGAAAAAAAAGATGCCAGTAATAAGGAAAGCAAAAGGCTTCACCTAGGAGGTGGGAGAGCAGTGAGGGGACAATGCTGGAAACACAGGTGTGAGGAATGCCTACCTTTTTCTTCATCTGCTCTAATTGATCTTGAATCTCTTTTTCCTTTTTTACCTGGGAGGATACATCACAGTAAGTATAAGAGACAGTCATATACAGTTATAACTTTTATTAGCATAAAAAATACAATGAAAATGATCAACTCAGAGTGATCCCCCCCATCTGGTATTCTGTCTCCATACAAAGAAGTGAGGAGGCACTGGATCAAGATCATCAACGCCCATCGGATCGGACCAATCCAGAGGTGAGTGTAATACAAGGTATTTTTTATGCTGTACAGATCTGAACAGGTGTATATTTGAACATATAATATACATGTATATGTAAATCTTACCAGTTTCTTGTTCTCTTCCCGTAGTTTCTTCGAATAATCTTGGTTGCTGTAAACACTTATGCTTTGTCTCTCTATTATCATGTATAAATCCGCCCTTGCTCTCTTCAGACTAAACAGAAAAGTGTTAGATGAGAATCTCTTTCATTTACTGGAATGGTACAGCTAGGGTTCCTAAACTCTGGCAAGTAATTTTTTCAAGGGGCCACATGAGAGACTGCGACTATTGTGCAGGGTCAAACCAAATTCTGTTCATTATTATTATATTTTTATATTCATTTCCATCACTAAGGTCAGTTGACTGCTGCTACTGCTCATAGATGTGTAGCGCTCACTGCGGCACCAGCATCTCCGCAGCAGGAGACCGACGTTCACAGCGCACTTGCCCTTCCAGAGGAAAAAGGAAGTCAAGAGAGGCGGCACTCACCACTGCATTCTCCTGAAATTACCAGTGGTGAGCACTGCTCTGTTGCTTCCTTTGAATTTACTTGACTTAATTTATGGATATCTCTGGTTTGATTTATTTGCCTGTGTTGATTGGATAGGTTGTTACTGACATCTGGTGAGAAATTCAAGTCAATAGCACCTGTAGAAATATATTTACTCAAAAAATTGGTGACATGGTCAATACTTATTTCACTTGCTGTACATAGGGCCTCACTCCAGTTTACTGTAATCACCGGTGATGGGCGAAGCCGCCCATATTCGGGATCGGCGGACTCGGCCGGACTTTTTTTAAAGTCCGAGTTCAAGGCCAAATGTGACTCAAACTTGAGTTTGCTGTAATGGGACAAAATGCCGGAATGCCCGCGCTGCCACCAAGAATCACCAGGAAACAAAGAGTTAACTGGGCAGATTTTTCTTTTATTCTATCCTACGCGTTTCAGAGCCTCTATCCGAGCTCCTTCCTCAGGGAACATCAAGAGCACAATGGAAACAATCTTATATAAACACAAAAAAGCGCCAAAAATCAGTGACAGCCCCTGTGATGTGGCGTCAGCAACAGGGTGGATCAGAGTGTGACATCACAATGTTTGTAAACAATACATCGTAGAAACTGTCAGAATTCACAATATGTTTCATACAGTTGATCACAAAGTAGATTTGCTATTTCTTTTTAAGTCGGTGAGATCGCTTATTAAATTTCACAAATAGAAGAAAGAATTAAGAAAAAGAAGAAGAAAAAAAGAAAAAAAAAGGGGGGAGTGAGCTGTGTTTGAACTCATGAGTGAAAAACATATATATATGTTGTTCTGACTTAGAGTGTAGTATGTTTAGCTAGTTGTGCTATATAGTCTGATGGAAAACTCCATTAATTTGTATATTTGCAAGGAGAGAAATTTCATTAAAACTGATGTGTTGATAAATGTGAGGAAAGTTCTAATAAAGAATATACACATACATACATATACATATACACACACATATACATATATATACATACATACATACATACACATATATACACACATATGAGAGGGTTCTATGGGATATTCTCTTGTGCAGTTATATAAATTAATCTAGTGGAGGAAATATATAAATATAAGGATCTCATAAATAATCTATATATATATATAAAAATTATAAAAATTATAAAAAATATATTAATAATGGTATACATATATTAATAACATATATATATAATTTACTTGTCAGTAAATTATATATATATGTTATTAATATATGTATACCATTATTAATATATTTTTTATAATTTTTATAATTTTTATATATATATATAGATTATTTATGAGATCCTTATATTTATATATTTCCTCCACTAGATTAATTTATATAACTGCACAAGAGAATATCCCATAGAACCCTCTCATATGTGTGTATATATGTGTATGTATGTATGTATGTATATATATGTATATGTGTGTGTATATGTATATGTATGTATGTGTATATTCTTTATTAGAACTTTCCTCACATTTATCAACACATCAGTTTTAATGAAATTTCTCTCCTTGCAAATATACAAATTAATGGAGTTTTCCATCAGACTATATAGCACAACTAGCTAAACATACTACACTCTAAGTCAGAACAACATATATATATGTTTTTCACTCATGAGTTCAAACACAGCTCACTCCCCCCTTTTTTTTTTCTTTTTTTCTTCTTCTTTTTCTTAATTCTTTCTTCTATTTGTGAAATTTAATAAGCGATCTCACCGACTTAAAAAGAAATAGCAAATCTACTTTGTGATCAACTGTATGAAACATATTGTGAATTCTGACAGTTTCTACGATGTATTGTTTACAAACATTGTGATGTCACACTCTGATCCACCCTGTTGCTGACGCCACATCACAGGGGGTGTCACTGATTTTTGGCGCTTTTTTGTGTTTATATAAGATTGTTTCCATTGTGCTCTTGATGTTCCCTGAGGAAGGAGCTCGGATAGAGGCTCTGAAACGCGTAGGATAGAATAAAAGAAAAATCTGCCCAGTTAACTCTTTGTTTCCTGGTGATTCTTGGTGGCAGCGCGGGCATTCCGGCATTTTGTCCCATTACAGCATTCCTGTTTCCACGTTCATCGTGAAGGTGCGGCCCTGCAGCAGCCATTCTACAAGCCATCTTTCAGGCGATTATACCGGTTGTGGGTGACACAACTGAACCAGGTGAGCAGTTCCTGATATTTACCGCTATAACCCTTTGTAAAAAGGATAAGACCCTATGCGCATTTATCTCACGTTTACAGGTCAAACTTGAGTTTGACCTCCAAACTCGGACTTTACAGTTATGGAATGGGGGTGTGGGTTGAAAACAATGCACATAATTAATAAATATCATGATTATATTTACCGGGTCCTGCCATCCCTCGTCCTCCCATCCCAGCGTCCTGCCGCATATACTTCCGGGGATGCTCATTAACTTCTGGGATATTTACTGCACTGGCTCCAATAGCCAATCATAGACGCTGTCACATAGAATGGTGTCCGTGATTGGCTGTTCCAGTAATCTGCATTGAGCCCATACAGTTTAGAATAGAATGGTAGAATATATGAGCTGGTTTCAGCTTACTCCAGCAGCCAATCACAGATGTCTATTCTCTTTAACAGTGTCTGTGATTGGCTGTTGGGCCATAGTGCTCTGACGTATTTTTGATTCTCAGCGCAGATAAAGCGGACAGCTACAGGCTGCCACCCCCAGCTGCCTGGCTTTAGCTTGGCTGGCAATCAAATTAAGGGGAAGCCCTTTTTTAAAAATTATTTAAATAGATAATAAAAATATGAGTGGGCTCCCATCCTGTTTTGATCATCAGCCAAGGTAAAACCAGGCAGTTGAGGGCTGTGATTCTCAGTGTGGTAAGGCCCAAGCATTCTGGGCCCCCCACACAGAAAACCACAACCGCTCCTGAAAATGACGCATTTATCGTAGCGCCATTTCCAGGAGCTTTACTTGGCTCTTCCAGCGGCTTTGTTGGGGGTGGCATACTGCGTAATGAAGGGGTTAATACCAGCTTTGTATTCTCAACTGGAATTAAGCTCAAAATTCATGGTGTCAATACAAACTAGACCTAGTCACCATGAATTTCTAATAAACATTAAAAAAAACACAGAGAAGTTATTTTTATTAGAAATAAAAAATAACACATTTAGGGACTCCATCTTTATCACAAAAAAAAATTCTCGCTCCGATGTAATCCACAGGTCTTCTTAGCTTCAGTTCTGCTACATCTTTGCCAGCAGACAAACACTGACAGCTGGGAGCCATGTGAAAAGTCAACTGAGTTCACCGCTGAGCCCTGTCAGTGGTGAACTTGAGTGAGCCCTTGAACAGCATCACATGGAGCCCTATTTATTTATTTTTACACTACAATATGTGTGACAGGCCCAACAGCCAATCACAGACACTTTCACAGAGAATGGGGGTCTATGATTGGCTGCTAGAGTAAGCTGAAACAAGCACATACATTCTACCATACAAGAATGTATGGGCTAATTGCAGATTACTCAAACTGTCAATCACAGACACCCATTCTCTGTGACAGCATCTGTGCTTGGCTGTTCCACCCTCTGCTGTGATTATCCCTGAAGTTAATGAGTGGCCCCAGAATTGTATGTGGCGGGACAGAGGGATTGCAGGATGTGGGATAGAAGGACCCGGTAAGTATAATGATAATCTTTATTAATAATGTGCTTTATTGTTACAGCCCCTGAACCCGAACTGTAACACGGACTTCCCAGGGATCTGTGCCCGAACATCAGGTGTTCAGCAAAAGCCCCAAACTTTACAGTTTGGGTTTGCCCATCACCATTAATTACCTTTAATTGGTTATAATGAAGTTTGAATAACTTAATTTTAGTTCTGTTTAATAAAACAATTGATGTTTTAAAATTGTTGTTTGTAAAGTTAAAAACGTATGAAAAAATAAATTGCTGGAGGCGCCCCAAGATGTTGTATTTGCTAAGAAAAAAGGGTAGCGGGAGGAGAGATGGTGGTACTGGGGTCCTGCTCCAAATCCCTCTAAAGACAAGAACTACAAGGAGTTTGTGTGTTCTTCTTGTGTTTGTGTGGGCTTCCTCCAGGTACTCCACAGGAGGGGACTTTGCTTAGTATTATATATACATGCACATTAATAAAGTTTGTATTATAGGCCAGAAACACTGATATTGTGTTGCCTCTTTGCAGGATGCAGCCAGACCCTGTAGTATTAATTGGGAAAAATCATGGTGTCTGATATTGTAGGGTGCACTAATATAATGCTCAACAGCCCGTCTGATCAAATAGGATGGACATCACTAATAGAGCTCGCTCACACCACCATATAAACCTCGCTGGTGCCATCCTTTTTTTTATCAGACTCGGACCAATGTTATTCAATGGGGCAGTGCTGATCAAGGTTTGATAACTTGCAGGCTGCAATTTGATGCACAATTCAGATGTCATTCACCTATTCAAGTCCCTGGGAGTGTGGAAGACATCAGTCTGCACTCAGATCCAAGTAAAGTCTGATTTCTGCACAATGGAGAAGATGGAGAAATTTTGTTCTCCATCTTCCCATCACAGTGTGATCTGATTCTTGCATCCAAGAGAATCGGATCCGGATCACACTATGCTGACACTCGGATTAGAGTTTGATCAGTGCGATTCTATAGAGTCATGTGACCCTAGTCACAGTGCACTGCACGTATCAGTGTTACTGGCTCCTTATAAAAGCTTTTTCTGAAGGCATTTATAATCCTAAGAAAAAAACGTCCTCCATGAATTAGTCGGTGTTGTGGGCGGCTGCTCATTAGTATTGTGCACCTGTGCTTCCTCCTCCTTTTATCACCTTGGACCTGTCTATATCCTGCAGCATAAGTATATTGTTATTCTGACCAGGTTATTATTAATGTATGTTCTGCATTTGATCCTGCATTTTGATATTACTTAGCAAACATTACTTAACCTGATATCAATATGTTATACCGGAGCATGGAATTATCATAGAGTAATTACTTACACTAAAATATCATGGTGAGATTTTTCCACTTTTTGGATAATTCTTGAACCGTCAAGCTTAGATCCTGGAAAGATATTGATAAAAAATGTAGTTTAGTAGGGAGTTGTCAACTCGCAAAGAGCATGAGTTCTAGCAGTATTACAGTGCTATACATTACCTTTACATTACATTACCTGTGTGCAATGTACGTATGTGACTGTGTGTGCAATGTATGTATGTGACAGTGTGTGCAATGTATGTGACAGTGTGTGCAATGTATGTGACTGTGTGTGCAATGTATGTATGTGACTGTGTGTGCAATGTATGTATGTGACGTGTGTGCAATGTATGTGCTGTGTGTGCGTGAGCAGGCTGTGTGTGCAGATTTATTGTCTGGAGCGGCTGTGAGGCGCATTGTATTATCTGGAGCGCTGTGAGCAGGCTATATTATCTGAGGCTGTGAGGCGGCATTATATTATCTGGAGCGGCTGTGAGGTGGCATTGTATTATCTGGAGCGCTGTGAGCAGCATTATATTATCTGACGTGGGTGTGGCGATTATATTACTGGAGCGGCTGTGAGCTGCATTATATTATCTGGAGCGGCTGTGAGGCGCATTGTATTATCTGGAGCGATGTGAGTGCAGATTATATTATCTGGAGCGGCTGTGAGCAGCATTGTATTATCTGGAGCGGCTGTGAGGCGGCATTTATTATCTGGAGCGCTGTGAGGCAGGCATTATATTATCTGGAGCGGTTGTGAGGTGGCATTTATTATCTGGAGCGGCGTGAGGCAGCATTATATTATCTGGAGCGGCTGTGAGGTGGCAATTTATTATCTGGAGCGGCTGTGAGGTGGCATTATATATCTGGAGAGCGGCTGTGAGGCGGCATTGTATTATCTGGAGCGCGTGAGCAGCATTATATTATCTGGAGCGGCTGTGAGGTGGCATTATAATATCTGGAGCGGCTGTGAGGTGGCATTTATATCTGGAGCGCTGTGAGGCAGCATTGTATTATCTGGAGCGGCTGTGAGGCAGCATTATATTATCTGGAGGCGGCTGGTGAGTGCAGCATTATATTATCTGGAGCGCTGTGAGGCAGCATTTATTATCTGGAGCGGCTGTGAGGCGGCATTATTATCTGGAGCGGCTTGTGAGGTGAGCATTATATTATCTGGAGCGCTGTGAGGGCATTAAAATATCTGGAGCGGCTGTGGGATGTGGCATTATATACCTTATTATATCTGGAGCGGCTGTGAGGTGGCAATTCTGGAGCGGCTGTATGGCATTATAATTCTGGAGCCGCTGTGAGGCGGCATTGTATTATCTGGAGCGGCTGTGAGGCAGCATTATATTATCTGGAGCGGCTGTGAGGCAGCATTATATAATCTCGAGCGGCAGTGTGTGCAGAATTATATTATCTGGAGCCGCTGTGAGGCGGCATTGTATTATCTGGAGCGGCTGTGAGGCAGCATTATATTATCTGGAGCGGCTGTGAGGCGGCATTATATAATCTCGAGCGGCAGTGTGTGCAGAATTATATTATCTGGAGCTGCTGTGAGGCAGCATTATATTATCTGGAGCGGCTGTGAGGCGGCATTGTATTATCTGGAGCGGTTGTGAGGTGGCATTATATTATCTGGAGCGGCTGTGAGGCAGCATTATATTATCTGGAGCGGCTGTGAGGCGGCATTATATAATCTCGAGCGGCATGTGTGTGCAGAATTATATTATCTGGAGCTGCTGTGAGGCAGCATTATATTATCTGGAGCGGCTGTGAGGCGGCATTGTATTATCTGGAGCGGTTGTGAGGTGGCATTATATTATCTGGAGCGGCTGTGAGGCAGCAATATATTATCTGGAGCGGCTGTGAGGCGGCATTATATAATCTGGAGCGGCGATGTGTGCAGAATTATATTATCTGGAGCGGCTGTGAGGCAGCATTATATTATCTGGAGCGGCTGTGAGGCGGCATTGTATTATCTGGAGCGGTTGTGAGGTGGCATTATATTATCTGCAGCAGCTGTGAGGCAGCATTATATTATCTGGAGCGGCTGTGAGGCAGCATTGTATTATCTGGAGTGGCTGTGGGTCAGCATTATATTATCTGGAGCAGCTGTGAGGTGGCATTATATAATCTGGAGCGGCGGTGTGTGCAGAATTATATTATCTGGAGCGGTTGTGAGGCAGCATTATATTATCTGGAGCGGTTGTGAGGCAGCATTATATTATCTGGAGTGGTTGTGAGGCGGCATTATATTATCTGGACCGGCTGTGAGGCAGCATTATATTATCTGGAGCGATTGTGTGGCAGCATTATATTATCTGGAGCGGTTGTGAGGCAGCATTATATTATCTGGAGTGGTTGTGAGGCGGCATTATATTATCTGGAGCGGTTGTGAGGCAGCATTATATTATCTGGAGCGATTGTGTGGCAGCATTATATTATCTGGAGTGGTTGTGAGGCGGCATTATATTATCTGGACCGGCTGTGAGGCAGCATTATATTATCTGGAGCGGCTGTGTGTGCAGAATTATATTATCTGGAGCGGCTGTGAGGTGGCATTATATTATCTGGAGCGGCTGTGAGGCAGCATTGTATTATCTGGAGCGGCTGTGAGGCAGCATTGTATTATCTGGAGTGGCTGTGGGTCAGCATTATATTATCTGGTGCGGCACTGAGGAGGCATTATACTATAATGGAGGATCATATATATCTGAATGAGGGACATTAATACATAATGAAGGGGAAAGAGGTCAATTCGTGAGTCTTTATAGGATTAAGAACATTACATGGGACATCTGACCAACGTGGGCGCGCGGGGGAAGGGGAAGGGCCCAGGTCCAAATTTTGCACCGGGAACCTTCAGACTCTAGTTACACCACTGGGCATGGTTATTTGCATCATGGAGCAGGGCCTGCCCCCCCCACCCCGGCCAGTAGCTAGTCTCTCTATGACTGATTCTGTGCAGTGTGCTGCAGCATGTGCACAGAGGGGGCCCAGGAGCCCACCCACCCGCTCTCTCTAGTGTCTGTCACTGTGTCAGAGTGGTACCTTTGCCTTATTCGTATGTGGGTATGAAGCTGCCTCCATAGGTGTTTGGGGGGCTTGGCAGTGCCCGTTCCCTCTCTGCTCAGAGTGGCACATTTCCCTGACTTCCAGCTCCATAGTCCCAGCTTCAGATGTCTATTCAGCAAGATCAGGCTGTAGGTCCATAGAGCTACATGTGAGCAGCAGATCAGACAGAAGGTAACTGTGTATAGTGGGAGGTGGAGCACGACCTGCTCACAGGAGAGGCAGGACAGACTGACAGCTACATATGTCCCTCCTCCATAGAAATGATGGTGGCTGGAAGAGGAGACTGAGGGCTGAAAGAGGAGGCTGAGGGCTGGAAGAGGAGGCTGGGGGCTGGAAGAGGAGGCTGAGGGCTGAAAGAGTAGGTGGGGCTGAAGAGAGCTGAGGGCTGAAAGAGAGGCTAGGCGAAAGAGGAGGCTGGAAGGGCTACTGCTAAGAGATGATGGCTGGAAGAGGAACTGAGGGCTGGAAAGAGGAGGCTGGAAGAGGAGCTGGGGCTGGAGAAAGGCCTTGGGATGTGCTGGAAGAGGAGCTGAGGGCTGAGAGAGGCTGGCTGAAGAGGAGGCTGGGGCTGGAAGGAGCTGGGCTGGAAGAGAAGGCTGGAGGCTGGGCTGAAGAGGAGGCTGAGGGCTGGAAGAGAAGGCTGAGGCTGAAGGGAGGCTGGGGCTGGAAGAGGAGGAGGATGAGGGCTGCAAGGGGATTATGATGGGGACTGCAAGGGATTATGATGGGGATACAGTAGTGTGCACTGCAAGGGGATGATGGGGGCTGCAAGGGGATGATGGGGGTTGCAAGGGAATGTGCCCCCTAGCCCTCTGCAGTGCTGTATATGCTCTGTGTCTTCTACATTGTATATATAGCAGTCTCCTACATGATGTATTTGATTTACAAAACTTATTGTCACAGAGTCGACTGCGCTCCAGACCAACGCAAACCTGGAAGATCAGATATCACCGAACATCACAGGACACAGAGAAGCAGCTGCAGCCATCAAATTAGGTGAGGTAATTAATTAAATGTAGCCAAGTAATTTTCATGGTGATGTGCGGCCCCTCAATGATGGTAGAAATCTCCAAATGTCCTCCCGGCAAGAAAAATATTCCCCGCCCCTGTACAAGGTGATGAATAACAGCACCAGTATTATTCTGCCTCATGTAACATTTATTGATCACATCCCTCCTCAGCTCTAATAAAGAACAAGGTATAGAAAGAGGTTAATGTGTAATTGGTGAGGACGCGGTGCAAAAGTGGAGTTTTTCCAACAAATAGTGGGCTGTGAAAATATGGAAGATTCGAGGGATGGAGGAGGAGCTTGGTGGAGGCAGAGATGGGGTGGAGTCTCAGGGGGGCCTCAAAATTTTGCTAGTAAGGGGTCCTGAAATTCCTAGTGGCAGCCCGGATCGGCTCCATAGCACAGATCGGGGCATGGAGAGCTGTCAGCTGTGGAATAGACATGACTGGCTCCAGAGCATAGAGAGTCGGCAGCTGTGGTATAGACATGATCGGCTCCAGGGCATAAAGAGACGGCAGCTGTGGTATACACGAGACCAGCTCTCTGTGCAGTGGAGCTGGTCCTGCCTATGCACAGTGATGCCGCCTGTCAGCTCGCTGGCCCATCGCCGGAGATGTCTCCCCGTGTAAACGGGGGGGGGGACCCTGGCGGTGCGCCAAAAGCGTGAGCGCTCCCGCCCGTCACCGCCGACATCTCCGGGTCCATTGCTAGGTGTGACGGTACCCTTAAATAAAGGTCTACAAACCACTAATAAAGCCTATATGACCTACAGGTAACATAGTAACATAGTAACATAGTTTTTAAGGTTGAAGGAAGACTTTAAGTCCATCTAGTTCAACCCATAGCCTAACATGTTGATGTAGGTGCAGTGTGCGTTATGATGAGAGAGTGGGCCGATCAAATAGATCCAATAAATAACGTACAATACAGTTTGTAATGTGAAATCTGGTGACTGACGCAATATAACATTTATGCTGGGGATTTGGAGCTCTGTGTTATATGAAACTGGGGTCCTGGGATCAAATCCCTCCAAGGACAACATCAGCAAGGAGTTTGTATGTTCTCCCCGTGTTTGTGTGGGTTTCCTCCAGGTTCTCTGGTTTCCTCCCACACTGCAAAGACATAGTGATAGGATGATTAGATTGTGAGCCCCAATGGGGACATTGATGATAATGATGTATGTAAAGTACTGTGGAATTAATAGTGCTATATAAGTGAATAAATATTATTATTATAATTACCGTATATACTCGTGTATAAGCCGACCCGTGTATAAGCCGACCCCCCTACTTTTGCCCCAAAAATCTGGAAAAACCTATTGACTCGTGTATAAGCCGAGGGTGGACCCCAGCACAGGTATACAGCCCCAGCAGTGTGGTATACAGGCCCCCCCCAGTGGTATACAGGCCTCCCCAGTGGTAGTATACAGCAGCCCCAGTGGTAGTATATAGCATCCCCAGCAGCCCCAGTGGTACTATATAGCATCCCCAGTGGTAGTATATAGCATCCCCAGCAGCCCCAGTGGTAGTATATAGCATCCCCAGCAGCCCCAGTGGTAGTATATAGCATCCCCAGCAGCCCCAGTGGTAGTATATAGCAGCCCCAGCAGCCCCAGTGGTAGTATACAGCAGCCCCAGTGGTAGTATACAGCAGCCCCAGTGGTAGTATATAGCATCCCCAGCAGCCCCAGTGGTACTATATAGCATCCCCAGTGGTAGTATATAGCATCCCCAGCAGCCCCAGTGGTAGTATATAGCATCCCCAGCAGCCCCAGTGGTAGTATATAGCATCCCCAGCAGCCCAGTGGTAGTATACAGCAGCCCCAGTGGTAGTATACAGCAGCCCCAGTGGTAGTATATAGCATCCCCAGCAGCCCCAGTGGTAGTATATAGGAGCCCCAGCAGCCCCAGTGGTAGTATACAGGAGCCCTAGTGGTAGTATACAGGAGCCCAAGCAGCCCCAGTGGTAGTATACATCAGCCCCAGATGTATATACAGCCCCAGAGGTAGTATATAGCCCCAGTGGTAGTATACATCAGCCCCAGAGGTATATGCAGCCCCAGTGGTAGTATACAGGAGCCCAAGCAGCCCCAGTGGTAGTATACATCAGCCCCAGATGTATATACAGCCCCAGTGGTAGTATACAGCCCCAGTGGTAGTATACATCAGCCCCAGTGGTAGTATACAGGAGCCCAAGCAGCCCCAGAGGTAGTATACAGCAGCCCCAGAGGTATATACAGCCCCAGAGGTAGTATACAGCAGCCCAGAGGTATATACAGCCCCAGTGGTAGTATAGAGCAGCCCCAGTGGTAGTATACAGCAGCCCCAGAGGTGTATATAGCCTCCCCCCCATCAGTATACAGGGCCCCCCCTTGGTGCACAATCCTGTAAAGGAAGAGATTAGTATACTTATCACTGTCCCGCTGCCGCTGTCCCGCCGCCGTCATCGCACTCCTCCGTCTTCATCCAGCGTCTTCCGGCTTCCTCTGGCGCGCAGACAATGACGTCATTGCCTGCGCCGACCGGAGGAAGCCGAAGAAGACGGATGAAGACGGAGGAGCGCGATGACGGCGGCGGGACCAGCGTCAGCGGGACAGTGATAAGTATACTAATCTCTTCCTTTACAGGTTTGTGCAGCAAGGGGGGGCTTGTATACTGATGGGGGCGGGCCTGTATACTGTATACACTGTATACAGTGTATACAGTATACAGTGACTCGCGTATAAGCCGAGGGGGGGGACTTTTCAGCCCAATTTTTGGGCTGAAAAACTCGGCTTATACGCGAGTATATACGGTATGAGAGACAGTCATATACAGTTATAACTTTTATTAGCATAAAGAATACAATAAAAATCGAAACTCAGAGTGACCCCCCCCATCTAGTATACTGTCTCCATGCAAAGAAAGCATAGCTATGCATCTACCCGACGTAGATATTTCTAGACTTAACGATTAAACGGTCAGCAGATTTTTCCCCTATAAGCTGCAGCCACATACTGTAAGCCCTTATATACAACATTCTAGAATACTGTATATAAATCCCCTATCCGATCAATATATCACATAAAGATTCTTTATTATAATCACTAATGGGGCAGTCCAGTCCAATGGGCGTCTCTAATCTCTTGATCTGGCATCTGCTCTCTCCTTGCATTATCCACACAGTGTCCTCCATTGTGTTTCTGGGCATGCACACTTCTGTATGTCATGCTGAGATTAGAGCAAAGTATTGTAGTGACCATGCACGGGTGTTCGACCATTCTCTGCTCCTGCTCATTATAATACTTTGCTCTGCCCTCAGGAGGGTATAGAGAAGTGCGGAGGAGCGCAATGGAGGGAACTGTGTGGGTGACATAGGATGCATCATACAATGAAGTAGGGTGGGAGTACGGTGATCGCAGGAAGAGAGGAGGCACCAGATCAAGATGAGCGATGTCCATCAGATCAGACCGCCCCATAGGTGAGTATAATAAAATGTATTTTTTATGTTATACAGATTGGCCTGGGGACTTATATACAGTATTCTAGAATCTGTATACAGTTGTGCTCAAAAACTTACATACCCCAGCAGATTTTTTGCTGTCTTGACCGTTTTTCAGAGAATATGAATGATAACACAAAAACTTTTTTTTCCACTCATAGTCAGGGGTTGGGTGAAGCCGTTTATTGTAAAACTACTGTGGTTTCTCTTTTTAAATCAATAATAACAAAAAAAATCCAAATGACCCTGATCAAAATTCACATACCCCAGTTCTTAAAGAGGACCTGTCACCCCCCTGGTGCTTGGCAAACTGAATGCAGCACTGAATGCAGCACGTCTGCTGTATTCAGGGAAGAGTTCCCCCATGTCACTAGCCCCCCTGTAAGCTTTAAAAAAGACTTTAGAAACCTTACGGTTAAACGGTCGCCTGGGTCGCACAAAGCAGGAGCAGAAGAGGAGGGCAGACCAGAAGAACAGGAGGCGGCTGCAGACACATAGAGGGGGAGGAACACACAAGGAGAAGGCAGGGAGAACTGTGCCAGCAGCCAGGACCTCTTAATAAGATCCCACCCAGGCAACCTCTTAACTGTAAGGTTTCTAAAGTGTTTTTTAAAGCTTACAGGGGGGCTAGAACATGGGGGACCCCTTCCCTGAATGCAGCAGACATGCTGTATTCAGTGCTGCATTCAGTTTGCCAAGCGCCAGGGGGGTGACAGGTCCTCTTTAATACTGTGTATTGCACCCTGTAACATCAATAACAGCTTGAAGTCTTTTGTGGTAGTTGTGGATGAAGCTCTTTATTTTTCAGATGATAAAGCTGCCAATTCT
Source organism: Allobates femoralis (assembly GCA_033576535.1). Lineage (NCBI taxonomy): Eukaryota > Metazoa > Chordata > Amphibia > Anura > Aromobatidae > Allobates > Allobates femoralis. Next base: position 536,796,231 of record JARQOC010000001.1, on the reverse strand, counting down.
TCTTGGTAAAAACTTACATTTCCTGTAAATTCCTGGGCTTTCTAGCATGAACTGCGCGCTTGAGTTCTCCCCAGAGTGGCTCAATGATACTGAGGTCAGCAGACTGAGATGGCCACTCCAGAACCTTCACTTTCTTCTGCTGCAGCTAATGACAGGTCGACTTGGCCTTGTGTTTTGAATCGTCATTTTGGAATGTCCAAGTACGTCCCATGCACAGCTTCTGGGCTGATGAGTGCAAATTTGCCTCCAGTATCTACTGATAACGTGCTGCATTCATCTTTCCTTCAACTTTCACCAAGTTTCCTGTGCCTTGTAGCTCAAACATCTCCACATCATCAGCGATCCACCTCTGTGCTTTACTGTAAGAATGGTGTTCCTTTCATCATAGGCCTTGTTGACACGTCTCCAAATGTAAAGTTTATGGCTGCGGCCAAAAAGTTTAATTTTGGTCTCATCACTCCAAATTACCTTGCTCCAGAAGATTCGAAGCTTGTCTCTGTGCTGTTGGCGTATTGTAGGCAAGATGCTTCGTGACATTTGCATAGTAATGGCTTTCTTCTGGTGACTCAACCATTCAGCCCATTTTTTTTTAAGTGTCTCCTTATTGTGCATCTTGAAACAGCCACACCGCTAGTCTTCAGTGACTCCTGTATTTCAGCTGATGTTATTTGTGGGTTTTTCTTTTTCTCCCAAACATTTTTCCTGGCAGTTGTGGCCGAAATGTTTGTTGGTCTACCTGATCGTGGTTTGGTTTTTACAGAGCCCCTGATTTTCCATTTGTTAATCACAGTTTGAACACTGCTGACTGGCATTATCAATTCCTTAGATATCTTTTTGTATCCCTTTCCTGTTTCAAACAGTTCAACTATCTTTTCTCATAGATCCGTTGACCATTTTTTTTGCTCTCCCCATGACTCACAATCCAGAAATGTCAGTGACTGGATGAAAGATGCAAGAGTCTGTCTGGATCCCAGAAACTCACTCAGCTTTTATTCACACACTGATTACAAGCAAACAGGTGAGGATGTTACTTTATTAGCCATTCCAACCCAACTGTGTCAACTTCTGTGCATATTATCAGCCAAAAGCACCGGAGTATGTGAACTTATGATCAGAGTAATTTGGATGTTTTTTGTTGTCATTATGATTTAAAAAGAGAAAACACAGTAGTTTGACAATAAATGGCTTCACCCAACCACTAACCATGAGTGGAAAAAAAGTTTTTGTTTTATCATTCATCATGCTCTATATGCTCCCCTGCTGGTGCGCACGCTAAATTGATAAATGTTTTTGACTTTGTGCTTCCAGCTCAGTGGTGGCTCTTCCTATATCTGTGCCCGGCATCAGATCATGTGATCAGGGCGCACAGTGATGACAGGGAGGCATATAGAGAGACTGAGGGGGCCATATCCAGCACAAGGGGGCTATGTGCCTTCCCAAGGGGGCTATGTGCCAGCACAATGGGCTATGTGCCAACACAAGGGGGCCATGTACCAGAATGGAGGTTTAATATATGTTTTTAAGACAGTCACTGGTATCATAAGATGGATCCCATTTAAAATTAAAAATCATGTTTTTTCTTTTCTCCTTCACCAAATTTGGGGTACATCTTATAATCTGGTGTGTCTTATAAAGCAAAAAATATGGTATATTTGTACATATAATATTTATTTAGCTATCGATATAGATATTATACCATTTTCCTCGTCTCGGGGAGCACTTCCTGCTCTGAATTCACGCTGATGTTCGCTGTAGCTGACGCGCCTGTCAGATCCGTTTTTTCTTCTTGCAGACTAAACAGAAAAGTGCCAGTTAATAATATTTTCCAATTACTGGAATGGTCCAGCTAGAGTTCCTGAACTCGGGAAGTAATTTTTCCAAGGTGCCACATAAGAGGCCGTGAATATTGTGCAGGGTCAAACCAAATTCTGTTCATTTTTATATTTTTATATTAATTTTCATCACTTAGGTCAGTTGACTGCTGCTACTGCTCATACAGCTCCCCACACATTATGATGTCCATACATAGACCCTCACATAGTATGATGTCTCCACATAACCCTCATTCAGTATGATGTCCCCACATAGCCCCTCACACAGTATGATGTCCCTACCCAGTTCCCCATGTAGTATGATGTCCCTACACAGTTTCCCACACATTATGATGTCCCTACATAGCCCCTCACACAGTATGATGTCCCTACCCAGCTCCCCATACAGTATGATGTCCCCACATAGCCTCCCATACAGTATATGTCCCTACACAGCTCCCCACACAGTATGATATCCCTACCCAGATTTCCATGCAGTATGATGTCCTTACATAGCCCCTCACACACTATGATGTCCCTACATAGTTCCTCACACAGTATGATGTCCCTACACAGCTCCCCACACAGTATGATGTCCCTACACAGTTCCCCATGCAGTACGATGCCCACACATAACCTCTCAGACAATATGATGTTTCTATATAGCTTTCCACTCAGTATGATGTCCCCGCATAGCCACTAACACAGTATGATGTCCCTACACAGTTTCCCACACAGTATGATGTCTCTATACAGCTCCCCATGCAGTATGATGTTCCTACACAGCTCCCCATGCAGAACGATGTCCCCACATAGTGTGGCGCCCCACTGGTCAGTGCGCCACAGTAGGGGTACTGCACCCACAATAGAGTGTACAGTATTCCTGTCGCAGGGGAGTGTAAAGTCAACATGAGGTTCCCATCCTAGCATTCACGCACACTAGCCAGGGATGATGGGGTTAAATCCCAGGACAGAGACCCAGTCCCAGAGGGGCGTAGTTAGGTGAGGCGGGAAGTCACACAGTCAGTTTTAGTTTGCCTGAGGAGCGAAGCAAGGTGGGAGCCCGAGAGAGAGAAGGGTCTCCCAGGGAGGGGACCTGAGAGAAAAAGGCAGCCCAGGAAAAGAAAGAGGAAACCCCATATCGGGCTGTCCATAGTCTGGGGGAATCCTAGTCCACCAACGTAGTGCCTGCTCCAACGAACGGTACAGGCGAGTTCACCCCCTGAGCCGTCGACCCCGGCCGTCTTGGGTTTGTTCAGCAGCCCCGACATCCCTGTTCAGAATGGGCAGGGCAGTGCAAGGAAAGTGAGGAGGCGCAGGATAGTACAGCAGGACGTGGGATTGACAAAAGAAGGTATACTACAGGAACCTCAAAAAGACTTTACCCTCTTCTGCGATTACCCGGCCAGCTACCCATCTAAAAACTGTAAAAGCTGTAACCTAAACTGCCATCTGAATCAGTGCCAGTAAAGTACCTGTACAGAGTCATATAGCCTCAATGTCTCCTTTCATCCGAACCGCTTGCACTACTCCAAATATCATATCCAGCACCACCACCTGCAGGGAGCTACAACATCCAAGCTGCAATACCATCATCTCCGGAGGTCTGAAGCGGCGCTGGTGAACCTCACCAGAATCTGTAGGTGGCGTCCCAATAAACTTTACTCCCTTTTCCACAACTCCCCCAATTTTTATGCTGACCACCAGGGTCACGGGTCAGGGTGGGCCACCGTGACATCCCTGCAACTCCACGCCTGGGTGCCGAGTCCCCATAGGTCCTTGGGTGAATCAATAGCTCCTCACACAATATGATGTCCTTACACAGTTCCCATGCAGTACGACGTCCCTAAATAGCCCTTCACACAGTATGATGTCCCTACACAGCTCCATGCAGTATGAGTCCACATAGCCCTCACATAGTATGATATCCCTACACTCCTCCCCATGCAGTACAATGTTCCCACATAGCTTCTCACACAGTATGATGTCCGTGCACAGCTCCCCATGCAGTATGATGTCCTGACGTAGCCCCTCACACAGTATGATGTACCCACACAGCTCCCATGTAGTATTATGTCCCCACAGATTCCCACAAGTACTGAAAATTAAAAAAAAAACATTTCAGCTAACCCTGTTCTCCACTGCTCAGCTCTGTGCAATGGCTTGGTAGAGTAATGACATAATGATGATGTAATGACGTCATTGCCACTGTTGTGCTCTCATATGCACAGGTTCAATGGTGGAAGTGGGAGCTGATACCGGTGAAATTGAGACCCCGGGGTGGCCATGTGGTGCTTGACACTACTATATCCAGGACTTTGATTGTCCAAGTCCGCAGACCACACCTGGACAGGTAAAAGTCTGCCTGTGGCGTGTGGGATGCACTTTGCCCGGGTCTGGTTTACAATTATTTGAATAAAGAGATAACTTTGGAATCACTTGTTAGGTGTAGACTTTGTTGAAATGACAGAAAAGTTTCTGGAGACCCTACAGAGACCCTAGGTTATTAGTAATGTCTCTGTCGTGTAGAGTTGAAATGTCCCTGTGATGTAGAGCTGAAATGTCCCTGTCATGTAGAGCTAAAATGTCCCTGTCATGTAGAGCTGAAATGTCCCTGTCATGTAGAGCTGAAATGTCCCTGTCATGTAGAGTTGAAATGTCCCTGTCATGTAGAGCTGAAATGTGTCTGTCATGTAGACCTGAAATGCCCCTGTCATGTAGAGCTGAAATGCCCCGGTCATGTAGAGCTGAAATGTCCCTGTCATGTATAGCTGAAATGTCCCTGCCATGTAGAGCTGAAATGTCTCTGTCATGAAGAGCTGAAATGTCCCTGTCATGTAGAGCTGAAATGTCCCTGTCATGTAGAATTGAAAAGTCCCTTTCATTCAGGCTAAAATGTTCCTGTCATGTACAGCTGAAATGTCCCTGTCATGTACAGCTGAAATGTCCCTGTCATGTAGAGCTGAAATGTCTCTGTCATGTACAGCTGAAATGTCCCTGTCATGTACAGCTGAAATGTCCCTGTCATGTAGAGCTGAAATGTCTCTGTCATGTAGAGCTGAAATGTCTCTGTCATGTAGAGCTGATATGTCCCTGTCATGTAGAACTGAAATGTCCCTGCCATGTAGAGCTGAAATGTCCCTGTGATGTAGAGCTGAAATGTCCCTGTCATGTAGAGCTGAAATGTCCCTGCCATGTAGAGCTGAAATGTCCCTGCCATGTAGAGCTGAAATGTCTCTGTCATGTAGAGCTGAAATGTCCTGTCATGTAGAACTGAAATGTCCCTGCCATGTAGAGCTGAAATGTCCCTGTGATGTAGAGCTGAAATGCCCCTTTCATGTAGAGCTGAAATGGCTCTGTCATGTAGAGCTGAAATGTCTCTGTCATGTAGAGCTGAAATGTCTCTGTCATGTAAAACTGAAATGTCTCTGTCATGTAGAGCTGAAATGTCTCTGTCATGTAGAGCTGATATGTCCCTATCAGTAGAGCTGAAATGCCCTGTCATGTAGAGCTGATATGTCCCTATCATGTAGAGCTGAAATGCCCCTGTCATGTAGAGCTGAAATGTCTCTGTCATGTAGAGCTGAAATGTTCCTGTCATGTAGAGCTGAAATGTCCGTCACGTAGAGCTGAAATGTCCCTGTCATGTAGAGCTGAAATGTCCCTGTTATGTAGAGATGAAATGTCTCTGTCATGTAGAGCTGAAATGCCTCTGTCATGTAGAGCTGAAATGTCTTTGTCATGTAGATCTGACATGTCTCTGTCATGTAGAGCTGAAATGTCTTTGTCATGTAGAGATGAAATGTCCCTGTCATGTAGAGATGTGTAAGGAGTCTGTAAGGAGACTTTCTTTCTTACCTTTCATCTGTGCGCTGTTTCTGCGCTTCTCTTTCCAATTCTTCATCAGCTTCGTTCCATTCTTTTTGGTATGCCCGCATTCTCTCCCAGCATGCCTCTTTTCTGCGAATTGCTGAGTGTCATATTCCTGTGTAGAGCAGAACATAGAAGAAAGTTATTGTATGTGCAGGAAAATGGAGATAGTCACTGATATGTATGAAGAGAAATAAAAGAGGTGGACAGGTGCTAATCCTCCAGGATTGTCTGTATATCCAGGAGTCTGTCCATAGGAGCCATCAGTAACTGGACACATGGACATAGTCAGCAATAGCTCCTGCAGGAGAGATGGCTGGCCATGTTGTGATCTATGCAGTGGTCTTTGAGTAGGGAAGGGTAGGATGCAAACTGTGAACATGATCCATTGCAAAAGGTGATCCAGTGTTATCTACTGTAGGTAGAGGTGTCACCTTTTATTAGACTTCTGCCTGTGATGATAATAAGACTGTTGAGAAGTCTTATGTATAGAATTGCTCCCATAAAGGTATAAACTACAGCTTTACGAGTCTGGATTGGATATGGTTAAACACAATTTGCCAAATCTTTTTTTCCCCAAAAAAAACTTGTCTTTTTGAAAGATAATGGAAATGATCTGCCATACCGTACACCATGACTCTGACCCCAGAGACTACAAAGAGTGGACACTTGATCTCTTGTTGTAGTCTCTGGGGTCACTGTCATGATGCACTGTATGGCAGATCACTGCCATACAGTGCACCATGACTCTGATCCCAGATACTACAACAAGAGGACACTTGATCCCTTGTTGCAGTCTCTGCATGTAGTAGAGGAGATCGAGCGTTGTGGGACCATCATTGTGGAGTAGGTCGGACGGTATGGAGTAAGAAAGATGGATTCTCAATTTGTGTTTGCGTTTTTTTTACTAATAAAAATATTTTTCTCTGTGTGATGTATTTTATTTACTATTTACTAAAGATTCCTAATGGCTGGGTCTTACATTGGCCAGACATTATTAATCTCGGGCTTAGTGCCAGCTTCCAATTAAAAAGCTGGCAGTAAGCCCTTTATTACTCAGTTCGCCACTGGCACCAGGGCAACTGGAAGAGTCTGGGTACAGCGCAGGAAAATGGCGCTTCAATGAATGTACAGCCAGTCAGGTACAACGAGGCAGCTGGGGTGGGTGGCAGTCCGTAGCTGCCAAATTGTACCTGGCTGGACCAAAAATATGGCGGAGCCCCACGTCGGTTTTTATTTCTGAAATTAGGTCTATAAATAAAAAAAAGGGTTTTGCTGTATTTTTGGTTGCCAGCCAGGTACAACTTGGCAGTTGGGGGGCTGGAATCCTCAGCGTGGAGAGACCCAAACATTGTGGCCCCCCATGCTGCGAATTGCAACCCACAGCCACCCCAGAAAATGGCACATTCATTAGAGGCACCATTTTCTGGTGGTGTACCCCAAATCTTCCAGTTGCCTTTGAGCTGGTGGCAATGCTGGTGGCACACAGGGGCTCTCCATATGCGACATTGTGTCCGCTATTTTAATTTTAATGGAAAATTAGCTCCAATTGTTAGCGGACACCATGTCGCGTATGGAGAGCCCCTGTGTGCCTAAATATTGGAGCTCCCACACAAGTGACCCCATTTTGGAAGCTAGACCCCCCAAGGAACTTATCTAGATGCACAGTAAGCAATTTGAACCTCCATGTGCTTCACAAATTAGTCCGTAAAAATGAAAAAATAAAAGTTTTGTGGAAAAAAAAGTACTTTTTCATTTTTACGGATCAATTTGTGAAGCACCTGGGGGTTCAAAGTGCTCACTATGCATCTAGATATGTTCCTTGGGGGGGCTAGTTTCCAAAATGGGGTCACTTGTGGGGAGCTCCAATGTTTAGGACACAGGGGCTCTCCATACGCGAAATAGTGTCCACTAAAATTTAGACTGATCGACATGGTTCCACCACAGAGACGAGGAGGGGATAGGATGAAGATGTTAAAAGTTAAAGAACTAGAATAGATTTATAAGCTTAATACATTAAAGCCTGAGGGTATGAATGCAGATACAGATTGAGTATAATGCTAGAGTGATGTAAATAAAATTAAAAGGATAACTATCCCAGATAACCCTAAGAAAAAGTGAATTTGATGTACTGTTTAGTATTGTAAAAGAGCACTAGTCACAACAAAGGCACAAGTTGGATAACAGTACTGGTCACGATATAAAGATGTGTGATGTTTATATAACTTTAAAGTAATATAAATTGAAAAAGTTTTATATATTTATACTTTTATCCTTTTATTCATATACCATAGTATACGGAACAACAATACAGCTGAAAGATATTATATGGCACCAACAACAACAGAAGAAAAAGCCTACCAATAGATTACATCGTCATCTGAAAAATTCCATATATGCATTTTATATACACTATAACTAACACTAAATTATGTATAACAAGATTAAGTAAAGCACCTTATATGTATTAACTATTATATGTATTAAATATGATATTCACTGTAGCACTTTATAAAAACAAAATAAATAAAAACCCCTTTAAAGGGAACCTGACCTCTACAAATGACCCCCCAGCCTGTTTTAACCTGTCCCTGCACCATAGTAATCCATTTCTAGGCATCCCTTTCTGTCCCTAGACCGCTATTTGAAAGTTCCTAAAAGTAGTTTTTTTCACCTGTTGTTCTGCAGCTTCACATTATATGAGAACCCGCAAAAGGCGGGCTTATGTGGCTCTCCCTGCCGCGGCGTGTTAATTATGCACGCCCATATGAGCGTGCTATAGAGCAGACACTTTTTGCAAAGGGGGCGGTACAGGCGATATGACGCGATTTTCATCATATCACCTTTACCGCCCCCTGGCAGCACATGCACAGTCTTGCTCTATAGCACACCCATATGGGCATGCATAATTGACACGCCGGCGGCGGGGAGAGCCACATAAGCCTGCCTTTTGCGGCTTGTCAATAATGTGAAGCTGCAGAACAACAGGTGAAAAAAATACTTTTAGGAACTTTCAAATAGCGGTCTAGGGACAGAAAGGGATGCCTAGAAATGGATTACTAGGTGCAGGGACAGGTTAAAACAGGCAGGGGGGTCATTTGTAGAGGTCAGGTTCCCTTTAAGCATCATGAAACAGTTGAAAATGTTATTTATTGGGAAGGTGGTATATATGACAGAGATATATGGATCTGAATAACCTATTTAACCCCATTGATCCCATGACAAGCATGCAGGGATTGCAGTCTAAAAACTGTGCCACTGTATTGCTGATAGGTGAACTCGCTAGAAGTGTCATTGGACACTGTAGCGGGTGAACCCTGGGTGAAGGGTGTAATGACAAGAGAGAAAGATAATGATATGAAATAATACCACAAAAAAATCACCATAAACCACCGAAAGCAATTATAAGGGAAGGTAATCGATTTTATCAGCAATAATGCACTTTAATACATAATGAATAATTACTTAAATAAATTTAAAAATAATTAATCCCTCTCCGGTCCTGTGTGCAGCCGCACGCAGCTGCAGCTGCTGACAGGTCAGGACCGGGGCGCCCGCGGTCCTCACCTATCAGCAGTAGGAACTGTGTACGCTGCACACAGGACCGGAGGGATAATAGCCCCCCGGTCCTGTGTGCTGATCCGGTCCGCGGCTGTCTGCCTCAAGCGGACAGCCACGGATCGGATCACACACGCAGTGTGAAGCCGGCCTAAGCACTTTAATGATTGAGGCATATGTGAGAAACATAAGAAAAAACCCAGAAAAGTAGCGCTGTATTAAAATACTGGGGCATAATGGAAGTATAGTGCCAGTGAGAACCGCCAGCGATGGGTGTAGACTTCAGAATAAGGACTGCGCATGCGCTGGAGTCCTAAAATGGCGCGGGGCGGATATCCGGTGATTGCCATAGTAACAACAGTAATTAATACGTTCTGCGTGGGCGTCTAGAAGGGCGCACATGAGGGATGGCGATTGTAATCTAAAGTAAGTGCTTTAAACACTGTAAAGTTATGGGCCATGATAGCAAACAGCTGTGTAAGGTACAAACTAATTGTCCCTATTTGAGATGGTTATGAGACAGTATCTGTGGTGAAATAACAGAGATAGGAAAGGGAGATGTAATTAAGTATGAAACTGACACTGGAGGGTATGAATGCACTATATATAACACTATGTAAATGATTTTGATATAGAAATATTATGGTTTATTGGATAATTATGTGAATTATGTAAATGATATGTAAATGAAAAGTATAAAAGTCCTGCCTAAGCTATGATTAGCTGCTAGAGGAAGGGAGAGTGTTCCCGAAACGTCGCTAAACGCCTGATGGCCCAATAAAGGTGGATGGAAAAAGAAAAAAGGAGTGCTGCAGTCAATTTATTTGATATTAGATACAGTGGATGGAAGAGGAGCTGTGACTGCATTGCACCCAAAACCTAGCCGTGCTGCTTTCTTTACTGATTATGTATATATAGTATATATATATAATATATATATATATATATATATTATAATATATATTAAACTGAATGAGTGTATGCATGTCCGGGATTGGCATCTACACTGTCACAAATGCATACACAAAATTTTGCACAGTCACACGTCTGGACCCCGAGAACGTCATAGGCTATGTTGTGAGGCGAAATTTTAACCCCGTTCCAATTCACCAAACAATTTTGGCCCTATCTACATAATGGAGAGAAAGTGACAGTTACCAGTTGACAGTTGTGAATGAGAGAGGCTTAATGACAGCACCAAAGACTAAGGGCCACATCATACACACAGATATCTGTGCAGATATTGTTGCAGATCTCTGGTTGCAGTGAAATCATGGACAAATTGTTCATTTGTATACAGCCACAAAATGGAGCAATGTAGTCCATGATTTCACTGCAACCAGAGATCTGCGAACAATATCTGCACAGATATCTGTGTGTGTGACGTGGCCCTAACAGCATATACCAGCATAAAGTCACTAAGGTGGGGCCCTGACATGGAATATTCACCACACACAGGGACATGTATACACACCACATGAACACAAAGAGTAACAGCTAAGGTGGAGCCCCAACATTGGATACTCACCCACACCCAAACAAAAACACACACACCACAAAGAGACACAAACAACACAGAGACACACACCACACAGACACCCCCCCACAGGGACATACACACATACACACCCTATAGGGACACATGCACTCACCCCACAGGGACACACACACCACAGGGACATACACACATACACACCCCACAGGGACACACACACACGCCACAGGAACACACAGACCCCATAGTGATGGACACACACCACAGAGACAACCCTCCCCCCACAAGGGCACACACCACAGGGACACCCCTCCCCCCAAAAGCACACACACCACATGGACCCCCCCACTGGGAAACACGCACACCACTGGGACACACACACAGCCCAGGGACACACACACCCCAGGGACACACACAACACCACACAGACAGACACAGATGTGCACAAATCACCTCACACAACTTGCCTCATATGTCTGGTATCTTTAATTTCCAAAAATAAACATCTGATTAAAAACAGCCAATGTGCAACACATGTGCCATATAGGGAATTAAGGCAGATGTCAGTCACATGAGCTATCTTTTATATGTATGTGTGAGGTAATATATACTGCCTGGCCGGGGGAGGATTTACTGTTGGCTGGAGATTTATTAGGCTGCCTATAGCAACCAATCACAGCTCAGCTTCTATTTTCTTACAGGTTATTAATGTGACATATTCAAATTCTATTTTGTTATAGCTGACAGCAGTTATTTATTAACCCGGGCGTAGCTGGGTACTACAGCTAGTATATATATATATATATTTTATATATATATATAATAAAATATTTTTTTTTTTTTTTGCTCAAAAGATACCGGTCTTTAAAGGAGACCCCCTACCCATGGCCTTACCGTCAAAGGTGTTGGAGATGTGGAGCTATTATGTGAATATTCAATAAAAGTTATCTTTTAAGCAAAAAATAAATAAATAAAGCCCCATGGAGCCTATTGCTGGATTTCTGCTCTCTTGGATTTCAAGGCCGCCCTCCAGTCTTCATATCTCTTCCGTGCGAGCTGCCTCCACAACAAGGGGCATCTGCCCTGAATCTCCAGGAGAAGAACGGTGAGCCGGCTTTTCAACATTTATTTTTATGAAATATATTATATATATATATATATATATGAAAAGAGAGTGTAAAAAAAATCAGAAAATTATTCAATCATAGCATTTTTCTCTATCATTCTTGAAAAAAATTGTAAAAAAATTTTTTAAAAACTTTTGTAAAAAGATGCTGATATTAGTTAGCTAAAACACTTCTCATATAAAACGTATTAAACTCTTTCCATAATGTCATTAAGGCCATTGGACACATTTTTCGCCTTATTTCTATGTCTGTTCAGGCAAAAAAATGTGTTTTTGAAACATAGCCTGTCCAGACACCTATTGCTGAAACATGGAAAACATTATAATGTGACTGTAATCCCTGAAGGAGCAAATACCTGTTGAAACCATGAAGAGGATTAACATGCTTAATCATAAAGAACCTAGTGGATCTATTGTTTACAGACGCTGCATCCCAATGGCCTTAATGACAATGTGGAAAGAGTTTAATAAGATTTCATATGAAAAGGTTTTTAACTAACTAATAAATGCATCTTTTTAGAAACATTTTTTTTAAAGATTTTTCGCATTTTTAAGGATTTTTTTAGGACTAATAGAGAAAAATGTTATGATTGAATAATTTTCTTATTTTTTTGAAGTTCTGTCTCTTTATATATATATATATATATATATATATATATATATATATATATATATATATATATATATATATAATATATGTAATGAGACAAATTAGATAGCTGTGGATGAATCCCCACCCTCGGTTGAATGCTTTTATCCTATCTGTATATTTTTATAACCTATAAAAAATAATGAGTATAAATTCTTCAAGTAGACTTACCTCCAAATAGATGTTCCTCCAAATAGGAGTGTCTCCAAAGATGTTTCAGAAATTCTATAAACCAAAATCGCTATCCAAATCAATCACAAATCCACCACTAACCACAGGAGTCTTCTGATATCTGCTGGGAGCTAATATCAAATAACACTGTGTCATTGAATCCAATGGGTTTTATAGTCCAGTCCTCTATGATGTCACAGAGACCCTGATGTCATCATGCAGCAAGGTTCTAAACAGAAGTGGGTTGGATATTACCATGGTAACCAGGAGCAGAACAATTCACATAAGCTCCTAATATTCTTAGCATTTTGTTCTTGTAGACCATAGAGGGACAATGCTAACCAAAACTTCTCAACTCCTAGATTATGTCCGCGTAGACCCAGGTAGCAGTGTAATCTGTCTAAGGTGTGAATCTCCAGGAGAAGAACGGTGAGCCGGCTTTTCAACATTTATTTTTATGAAATATATTATATATATATATATATATATGAAAAGAGAGTGTAAAAAAATCAGAAAATTATTCAATCATAGCATTTTTCTCTATCATTCTTGAAAAAAATTGTAAAAAAATTTTTTAAAAACTTTTCTAAAAAAATGCTGATATTAGTTAGCTAAAACACTTCTCATATAAAAACGTATTAAACTCTTTCCATAATGTCATTAAGGCCATTGGACACATTTTTCGCCTTATTTCTATGTCTGTTCAGGCAAAAAATGTGTTTTTGAAACATAGCCTGTCCAGACACCTATTGCTGAAACATGGAAAACATTATAATGTGACTGTAATCCCTGAAGGAGCAAATACCTGTTGAAACCATGAAGAGGATTAACATCCTTAATCATAAAGAACCTAGTGGATCTATTGTTTACAGACGCTGCATCCCAATGGCCTTAATGACAATGTGGAAAGAGTTTAATAAGATTTCATATGAAAAGGTTTTTAACTAACTAATAAATGCATCTTTTTAGAAACATTTTTTTTAAAGATTTTTCGCATTTTTAAGGATTTTTTTAGGAATAATAGAGAAAAATGTTATGATTGAATAATTTTCTTATTTTTTTGAAGTTCTGTCTCTTTATATATATATATAATATATGTAATGAGACAAATTAGATAGCTGTGGATGAATCCCCACCCTCGGTTGAATGCTTTTATCCTATCTGTATATTTTTATAACCTATAAAAAATAATGAGTATAAATTCTTCAAGTAGACTTACCTCCAAATAGATGTTCCTCCAAATAGGAGTGTCTCCAAAGATGTTTCAGAAATTCTATAAACCAAAATCGCTATCCAAATCAATCACAAATCCACCACTAACCACAGGAGTCTTCTGATATCTGCTGGGAGCTAATATCAAATAACACTGTGTCATTGAATCCAATGGGTTTTATAGTCCAGTCCACTATGATGTCACAGAGACCCTGATGTCATCATGCAGCAAGGTTCTAAACAGAAGTGGGTTGGATATTACCATGGTAACCAGGAGCAGAACAATTCAAATAAGCTCCTAATATTCTTTGTATTGTTCTTGTAGACCATAGAGGGACAATGCTAACCAAAACTTCTCAACTCCTAGATTATGTCCGCGTAGACCCAGGTAGCAGTGTAATCTGTCTAAGGTGTGAATCTCCAGGAGAAGAACGGTGACCCGGCTTTTCAACATTTATTTTTATGAAATATATTATATATATATATATATATATATGAAAAGAGAGTGTAAAAAAATCAGAAAATTATTCAATCATAGCATTTTTCTCTATCATTCTTAAAAAAAATTGTAAAAATTTTTTTTAAAAACTTTTGTAAAAAGATGCTGATATTAGTTAGCTAAAACACTTCTCATATAAAAACGTATTAAACTCTTTCCATAATGTCATTAAGGCCATTGGACACATTTTTCGCCTTATTTCTATGTCTGTTCAGGCAAAAAATGTGTTTTTGAAACATAGCCTGTCCAGACACCTATTGCTGAAACATGGAAAACATTATAATGTGACTGTAATCCCTTTAGGAGCAAATACCTGTTGAAACCATGAAGAGGATTAACATGCTTAATCATAAAGAACCTAGTGGATCTATTGTTTACAGACGCTGCATCCCAATGGCCTTAATGACATTGTGGAAAGAGTTTAATAAGATTTCATATGAAAAGGTTTTTAACTAACTAATAAATGCATCTTTTTAGAAACATTTTTTTTAAAGATTTTTCGCATTTTTAAGGATTTTTTTAGGAATAATAGAGAAAAATGTTATGATTGAATAATTTTCTTATTTTTTTGAAGTTCTGTCTCTTTATATATATATATATATATATATATATATAATATATGTAATGAGACAAATTAGATAGCTGTGGATGAATCCCCACCCTCGGTTGAATGCTTTTATCCTATCTGTATATTTTTATAACCTATAAAAAATAATGAGTATAAATTCTTCAAGTAGACTTACCTCCAAATAGATGTTCCTCCAAATAGGAGTGTCTCCAAAGATGTTTCAGAAATTCTATAAACCAAAATCGCTATCCAAATCAATCACAATTCCACCACTAACCACAGGAGTCTTCTGATATCTGCTGGGAGCTAATATCAAATAACACTGTGCCATTGAATCCAATGGGTTTTATAGTCCAGTCCTCTATGATGTCACAGAGACCCTGATGTCATCATGCAGCAAGGTTCTAAACAGAAGTGGGTTGGATATTACCATGGTAACCAGGAGCAGAACAATTCACATAAGCTCCTAATACTCTTAGCATTTTGTTCTTGTAGACCATAGAGGGACAATGCTAACCAAAACTTCTCAACTCCTAGATTATGTCCGCGTAGACCCAGGTAGCAGTGTAATCTGTCTAAGGTGCATATGCCTGGTCTGCCAACAGGTACCCATCTGTATGCATTCAACCCATACACTATGAATACACCTTCAGGCAGAATACTGCCTTGTACATAAGCAATTGGCTTATTAACCCCTTCACCGACGGGCAATTTTTCATTATTCCCTCCCCTTCGTCCAAGAGCCATAACTTTTTTATTTCTCCTTCAATATAGCCATATTAGGGCTTGTTTTTTGCGGGACGAGCTGTAATTTTGAATGAAATAATTTATTTTACCATATAGTGTACTGAAAAGCAGGAAAAAAGTTTCAAGCGCAGTGAAGTTACAAAAAACTGAAATCATATGTTAATTTTTAGTTTTCTTTTATTCGCCATGTTCACTATATGGTAACATTAACATGACGGTGTGACGCCTCGGGTCAGTACGAGTTTGTAGATACCAAACATGTATACTTTTACTGTTATCAAAGTGGTGATAAAAAAATTCAGAAGTTTTTAAAGTAAAAGAATTACACTTTTGCGCCATTTTCCGTGACCCGCAGTGTTCTCATTTTTCGGGATCTGGGGCTGTGTGATGGCTTATTTTTTGCGTTTTGAGCTGTCGTTTCTAATGATAACATTTTCAGGAAGATGTGCTGTTTTGATCGCCCATTATTGCAATTTATCGTAATGTTGCCGCGACCAAAAACACATAATTTTGGTGTTTGGACTTTTTTTTTCCATTATGCAGTTTACAGATCTGATTAATTGAGTTTATATTGTAATAGATCGGGAGTATCTGAATGCGGCGATACCAAATATGTGTATTTTTTTAATTTCTTTATTAGTTTTTTTTCAATGAGGCAAAAGGGTGGGGTGATTTGAACTTTTAGGGTTTTCTTTTTCATATTTGGAAAAACTTGATTATCTTTTTTTGTTTTTAAATCATTGCTGTCAGTGACTGACAGCGCCATCCAGAGCACCACGGCACATATCGTTCCATTCCCCGTCGGTATTGGTAACTCCGCTGTTACTTTGACAGCCCGGGGTCCTGTGATGACCCCAGAAGCTATCTGCAATCACTTCCTGTGTATGGCAGGCGAGCGTCGGCATGCACATGAAGTGATCATTTCTGCTATATAGAGAGGTGCTGAAGCATGTCTCTACATAGCAGAAATGATCGGACTGTGCAGCACCAAGGTCCCCTAGTGGGTCATGTAAAATAAAAAAAATTAAGAAAAATGTTTTTACAAATATGAACCCCCCCCTTTTGCCCCCCTTAAAAATAATAGTATTAAAAATATAAAAAGACACATATTTGGTATCGCTCAGTTCAAAACTATACTTGTGAAATCTCGTGGAAGGGCGTCTATACCAACGTTTAAGACTGCTAATTGAGGTAGGAGCTGGAGATCAAGACCCGTGACCGTTTTCAGTAAGTTGGCTACTACAGCCCAAAAGGGGGCAATTTTTGGGCAGAACCACCACATATGGACCAGCAATCCCACCTCACTACATTGCCGCCAACACAAGGGTGACTGACTGGAAGACATGCGGGCCAGGCATAGTGGGGGACAATACCACCTCAAATGTACCTTTTTCAGCGCCTCCAGATGTTTAATGCACCTAGAAGCTTTCTGGACTGCCCTCATTCCAGCCTCTATTGAGGCCTGAAATTTTAAATCTTCCTCCCAGCGCCTCATATAACTAGGCCTGGTAGGGAACAGAACATTATTACTACATTTATAAACACCAGTGAGAGCTTTAGTACGCAAAGGAGAGATGAAGAACCTCTGATAGAAGGAGGGGTCAGCAGGAGTCCCAGAAGACATATGGCACTCAGACACATTGAAAAAATGTGATATTTGGGCATATTTAAGTGTTTGCCACTCCCAGGAATAGCTCACATAATTTGGCAAAGGGGATCAGCTCACTCTTGCGGGTTATATCGGCTAGAGTTCCCAGCTAGTTCCCAAGATTTAAGGTTTAAATACGGGATATGGAAAGTAAGAGCCCTGATGCCGATGTCCTTGGGAAAGAGGGAAATGCAGTCTGCCACCACCTCTCTCCAATGTGTTAACAACGTCTGCATGGTAGGCAATGTCAACTTCAAGGTTGTAGGGCATATGGACTCTGCCGCCAACAGGTGACTGAGCGAGCTTCCCGTAACAAAAAGGGACTCCACGTGCACCTAGCCCAGGGACCGGTCCTTGGACCACCAATGTTTCGTCTCTTGTAGAATCCTGGCTTTGTAGTATCTGGCAATGCTAGGGACACCCATACCTCCCTGAGTATAAGGTAAATACATTATATTCCTAGTCACTCTGGGTCTTTTATTCGCCCATACATATCTATTAACTACCCGTTGGATCTGGTTTAACAGCCGTGATGGAATGGCCATAGGGAGGTTTCTAAAAAGGTACAACATTTTTGGGAGAAGGAGCATTTTGAAAGCATGAATATGTGCTATCCAAGATAAAGCTGAAAGTGGGTGCTTAGAAATTTCTCTGGTCAGGGTGGAGAGAAGAGTCTCTACGTTGCAAGAAATCAGACGGTGTGTTGGGGTCAAGGTAATCCCTAAGTAAGGGATGCCATCGTCTAGTCATTTAATGGGAAATTTTAATGTTAACTTCTCCCTAAGTGCAGTAGGTATTGAGATGGGGAATACAAGGGATTTCCCTGCATTCAGCTTATAGTGTGAGAAGCTTGAAAAAAGGGCCAAAGTCGACATAACCGTCATAAGGGATTTTTCTATATTGGTACATACTATGATGATATCGTCCGCATATAATCCTATGGTATGGGTGTCCGTGCCTACTTGGAGACCAGTGATATCAGGGTGGGACCTGATTGCTTCCACTAGAGGGGCGGATATCCGGTGATTGCCATAGTAACAACAGTAATTAATGAGTGTATGTATGTCCGGGATTGGCATCTACACCGTCACAACTACAGACACAAAATTTAGCACAGTCACACGTCTGGACCCCGAGAGAGTCATAGGCTATGTTGTGAGGTGAAATTTTAACCCCGTGCGTTCCATATTCACCAAACAATTTTGGCCCTATCTACATAATGGAGAGAAAGTGACAGTTACCAGTTGACAGTTGTGAATGAGAGGGCTTAATGACAGCACCAAAGACTAAGGGCCACATCATACACACACAGATATCTGTGCAGATATTGTTCACAGATCTCTGGTTGCAGTAAAATCATGGACAAATTGTTCATTTGTATACAGCCACAAAATGTAACAATGTGTCCATGATTTCACTGCAACCAGAGATCTGCGAACAATATCTGCACAGATATCTGTGTGTGTGTGACGTGGCCCTAACAGCATATACCAGCATATAGTATAGTATAGTATAAAATATTTATTTTTTTTTTGCTCAAAAGATACCGGTCTTTAAAGGAGACCCCCTACCCATGGCCTTACCTTCATTGGTGTTGGAGATGTGGAGCTATTATATGAATATTCAATAAAAGTTATCTTTTAAGCAAAAAATAAATAAATAAAGCCCCATGGAGCCTATTGCTGGATTTCTGCTCTCTTGGATTTCAAGGCCGCCCTCCAGTCTTCATATCTCTTCCGTGCAAGCTGCCTTCATAACAAGGGGCATCTGCCCTGAATCTCCAGGAGAAGAACGGTGAGCCGGCTTTTCTAACATTTATTTTTATGAAATATATTATATATATATATATATATGAAAAGAGAGTGTAAAAAAATAAGAAAATTATTCAATCATAGCATTTTTCTCTATCATTCTTGAAAAAAATTGTAAAAAATTTTTTTAAAAACTTTTGTAAAAAGATGCTGATATTAGTTAGCTAAAACACTTCTCATATAAAACGTATTAAACTCTTTCCATAATGTCATTAAGGCCATTGGACACATTTTTCGCCTTATTTCTATGTCTGTTCAGGCAAAAAATGTGTTTTTGAAACATAGCCTGTCCAGACACCTATTGCTGAAACATGGAAAACATTATAATGTGACTGTAATCCCTGAAGGAGCAAATACCTGTTGAAACCATGAAGAGGATTAACATGCTTAATCATAAAGAACCTAGTGGATCTATTGTTTACAGACGCTGCATCCCAATGGCCTTAATGACATTGTGGAAAGAGTTTAATAAGTTTTCATATGAAAAGGTTTTTAACTAACTAATAAATGCATCTTTTTAGAAACATTTTTTTTAAAGATTTTTCGCATTTTTAAGGATTTTTTTTAGGAATAATAGAGAAAAATGTTATGATTGAATAATTTTCTTATTTTTTTGAAGTTCTGTCTCTTTATATATATATATATATATATAAAATATATGTAATGAGACAAATTAGATAGCTGTGGATGAATCCCCACCCTCGGTTGAATGCTTTTATCCTATCTGTATATTTTTATAACCTATAAAAAATAATGAGTATAAATTCTTCAAGTAGACTTACCTCCAAATAGATGTTCCTCCAAAATAGGAGTGTCTCCAAAGATGTTTCAGAAATTCTATAATCCAAAATCGCTATCCAAATCAATCACAAATATACCACTAACCACAGGAGTCTTTGATATCTGCTGGGAGCTAATATCAAATAACACTGTGTCATTGAATCCAATGGGTTTTAAAGCCCAGTCCACTGTGATGTCACAGAGACCCTGATGTCATCATGCAGCAAGGTTCTAAACAGAAGTGGGTTGGATATTACCATGGTAACCAGGAGCAGAACAATTCAAATAAGCTCCTAATATTCTTTGTATTGTTCTTGTAGACCATAGAGGGACAATGCTAACCAAAACTTCTCAACTCCTAGATTATGTCCGCGTAGACCCAGGTAGCAGTGTAATCTGTCTAAGGTGCATATGCCTGGTCTGCCAACAGGTACCCATCTGTATGCATTCAACCCATACACTATGAATACACCTTCAGGCAGAATACTGCCTTGTACATAAGCAATTGGCTTATTAACCCCTTCACCGCGGGCAATTTTTCATTATTCTCCTTCAAATATAGCCATATTAGGGCTTGTTTTTTGCGGGACGAGCTGTACTTTTGAATGAAATAATTTATTTTACCATATAGTGTACTGAAAAGCAGGAAAAAAGTTTCAAGTGCAGTGAAGTTACAAAAAAGTGAAATCATATGTTAATTTTTAGTTTTCTTTTATTCGCCATGTTCACTATATGGTAACACTAACATGACGGTGTGACGCCTCGGGTCAGTACGAGTTTGTAGATACCAAACAAGTATACTTTTACTGTTATCAAAGTGGTGATAAAAAAATTCAGAAGTTTTTAAAGTAAAAGAATTACCGTATATACTCGTGTATAAGCCGACCCGTGTATAGCTGACCCCCTACTTTTGCCCAAAGACCTGGGAAAATCTATTGACTCGTGTATAAGCCGGGGTGGACCCTAGCACAAGTATACAGCCCCCAGCAGTGTGGTATACAGCAGCCCAGAGGTATATACAGCAGCCCCAGTGGAAGTATACACGCAGCCCAGTAGTATATACAGCCACAGTGGAAGTATACACGCAGCCCCAGTGGTATATACTTATCCCAGTGGTATATACAGCCCAGTGGTAGTATAGACGCAGCCCTAGTATATATACAGCCCCAGTGGTATATACAGCCCCAGTGGTAGTATACAGGGCCCCAGCAGTATATACAGCCCCAGTGGTATATACAGCCCCAGTGGTAGTATATACAGCCCCAGTGGTATATACAGCCCCAGTGGTATATACAGCCCCAGTGGTAGTATACAGGGCCCCAGCAGTATATACAGCCCCAGTGGTATATACAGCCCCAGTGGTAGTATATACAGCCCCAGTGGTATATACAGCCCCAGTAGTATATACAGCCCCAGTGGTATATACAGCCCCAGTGGTAGTATAGACGCAGCCCCAGTAGTATATACAGCCCCAGTGGTATATACAGTCCCAGTGGTAGTATAGACGCAGCCCCAGTAGTATATACAGCCCCAGTGGTATATACAGCCCCAGTGGTAGTATACAGGGCCCCAGCAGTATATACAGCCCCAGTGGTATATACAGCCCCAGTGGTAGTATACAGGGCCCCAGCATTATATACAGCCCCAGTGGTATATACAGCCCCAGTGGTAGTATATACAGCCCCAGTGGTATATACAGCCCCAGTGGTAGTATACAGGGCCCCAGAGGTATATACAGCCCCAGTGGTAGTATATACAGCCCCAGTGGTATATACAGCCCCAGTGGTAGTATACAGGGCCCCAGCAGTGGTATATACAGGGCCCCAGCAGGGCCCCCCTCATATTTTGGTGCCCCCACCTCACAGGATGGCCCCCCCCACATGCAGCGCTGCGCATATACATTACCAGGATATCAGCTGTCACCCTCCGGTGGCGCATCGCGGCTCCTGGGCTCCGTGCTCCATCTTCCTCTGTGTCTTCCTGCTTTGTGGCCGCCGGGCTCATCGCGAAAACGTCATCGCGACGCCGGCGGTCACGTGACAAGCAGGAAGACACAGAGGAAGATGGAGCCCGGAGCCCGGAGCCCAGGAGCCGCGATCCGCCACTGGAGGGTGACAGCTGATATCCTGGTAATGTATATGCGCAGCGCTGCATGCGGGGGGGGCCATCCTGTGAGGTGGGGGCGCCAAAATATGAGGGGGGCTGTATGACTCGCGTATAAGCCGAGGGGGGGGACTTTTCAGCCCAATTTTTGGGCTGAAAAACTCGGCTTATACGCGAGTATATACGGTACACTTTTGCGCCATTTTCCGTGACCTGCAGTGTTCTCATTTTTCGGGATCTGGGGCTGTGTGATGGCTTATTTTTTGCGGCTTGAGCTGTCGTTTCTAATGATAACATTTTCAGGAAGATGTGCTGTTTTGATCGCCCATTATTGCAATTTATCGTAATGTTGCCGCGACCAAAAACACATAATTTTGGTGTTTGGACTTTTTTTTCCATTATGCAGTTTACAGATCTGATTAATTGAGTTTATATTGTGATAGATCGGGCGTATCTGAATGCGGCGATACCAAATATGTGTATTTTTTAATTCCCTTTAATAGTTTTTTTTTCAATGAGGCAAAAGGGGGGGTGATTTGAACTTTTAGTTTTTTTTTTCATATTTGGAAAAACTTGATTAGCTTTTTTTGTTTTTAAATCATTGCTGTCAGTGACTGACAGCGCCATCCAGAGCACCACGGCACATATCGTTCCATTCCCCGTCGGTATTGGTAACTCCCTGTTACTTTGACAGCCCGGGGTCCTGTGATGACCCAGAAGCTATCTGCAATCACTTCCTGTGTATGGCAGGCGAGCGCCGGCATGCACATGAAGTGATCATTTCTGCTATATAGAGAGATGCTGAAGCATGTCTCTACATAGCAGAAATGATTGGACTGTGCAGCACCGAGGTCCCGTAGTGGGTCATGTAAAATAAAAAAAATAAGAAAAATGTTTTTACAAATATGAACCCCCCCCTTTTGCCCCCCTTAAAAATAATAGTATTAAAAATATAAAAAGACACATATTTGGTATCGCTGCATTCAGAAATGGCCGATCTAACAAAATATAAAATCAATTAAACAGATCGCTGAACTGTATAACAGAAAAAAGCTCAAAAGACAAAATTATGTCTTATGTTTTTATTTGATCGCCGCACCATTGCAATAAAATGCAATAACGAGGGATCAAAAGATCCCATCTATCCAAAAATTGTATCATTAGAAACATCAACTCAAGACGCAAAAAATAAGCCTTCACACAACCCCAGATCCCAATAAATCAGAATGATACGGATCATGGAAAATGGCGACAAAAGTGCACTTCTTTTTCTTTAACCCTAGAACGTGTAACCTCGGCATTTTACACCCGGCAAATTATTTTATTTCTTATTTTGTGCAAAATTACTTTAGTTGGAATTTGGAGACTCCAGGTTTTCCTCAAGTATGTGTTGTTGGTAATATCCAGTTGTTTATATCATTTTATGTGATGGCATTTTGATATCACAATGCTTTTTTGGGAGCCCCATATACGTCACACATTCTTGGGTTAAAAAGTAGATTTTTTTTCACACTAGATAAAATAAGTATATATGTTGTATCTATGAACTCGCACCAACCCTAGGCATCATACCGACATGTCAGATTTACCATATAGTGAACATGGTGAATTAAAAAAATCAATACCAAACTTGTAATTGCACTTTTATTGCAATTACACTGCAGTTGGAATTTATTCCCATTTTCCTGTAGATTTCTTGGTAAAATAAATGATTTTATTCAAAAGTGCAACTCATCCCGCAAAAAACAAGCCCTCATATGTCTATATATTTTTTTTTTTTTATCCAATAATGTTTATTGAAAGTTATCACATACAAGTAACAACAAAACCAAGTAACAGGGTAAAGACAAATACACGTCTCATCACAGAACTGAGGGGGGGGGTGGGGTGGAGGGGGGGCAAGAATTGGACAGAATAAGATCTACAATGATACCCCGGGTGGTAGCGAAGTAGATGAGTTAAGGTCAAGTATTATTGTAAAACCAGTACAGCTGAACGGGTGTGCTTTCCAGCCTGACCAGGAGGCAAGGACACGGTCTCTAGAGGTAGTGTCAAGAGAAAGGTAGTATTCACGGTGAAAAAACATATTAAGTCTCTCCACGACATCCCCAAATGAGGGGGTGAGGTGGGAACGCCATTTTGTTGCTATACTAATTCTAGTGGCCGTTAAAAAGTTCAAAACTATACTTGTGAAATCTATTGTGGAAGGGCGTCTATACCAACGTTTAAGACTGCTAATTGAGGTAGGAGCTGGAGATCAAGACCGTGACCGTTTTCAGTAAGTTGGCTACTACAGCCCAAAAGGGGGCAATTTTTGGGCAAAACCACCACATATGGACCAGCAATCCCACCTCACTACATTGCCGCCAACACAAGGGTGACTGACTGGAAGACATGCGGGCCAGGCGTAGTGGGGGACAATACCACCTCAAATGTACCTTTTTCAGTGCCTCCAGATGTTTAATGCACCTAGAAGCTTTCTGAACTGCCCTCATTCCAGCCTGCCATTCCTCTATTGAGGCCTGAAATTTTAAATCTTCCTCCCAGCGCCTCATATAACTAGGCCTGGTAGGGAACAGAACATTATTACTACATTTATAAACACCAGTGAGAGCTTTAGTACGCAAAGGAGAGATGAAGAACCTCTGATAGAAGGAGGGGTCAGCAGGAGTCCCAGAAGACATATGGCACTCAGACACATTGAAAAAATGTGATATTTGGGCATATTGGAAGTGTTTGCCACTCCCAGGAATAGCTCACATAATTTGGCAAAGGGGATCAGCTCACTCTTGCGGGTTGTATCGGCTAAAGTAGAGTTCCCAGCTAGTTCCCAAGATTTAAGGTTTAAATACGGGATATGGAAAGTAAGAGCCCTGATGCCGATGTCCTTGGGAAAGAGGGAAATGCAGTCTGCCACCACCTCTCTCCAATGTGTTAACAACGTCTGCATGGTAGGCAATGTCAACTTCAAGGTTGTAGGGCATACGGACTCTGCCGCCAACAGGTGACGGAGCGAGCTTCCCGTAACAAAAAGGGACTCCATGTGCACCTAGCCCAGGGACCGGTCCTCGGACCACCAATGTTTCGTCTCTTGTAGAATCCTGGCTTTGTAGTATCTGGCAATGCTAGGGACACCCATACCTCCCTGAGCATAAGGTAAATACATTATATTCCTAGTCACTCTGGGTCTTTTATTCGCCCATACATATCTATTAACTACCCGTTGGATCTGGTTTAACAGCCGTGATGGAATGGCCATAGGGAGGTTTCTAAAAAGGTACAACATTTTTGGGAGAAGGAGCATTTTGAAAGCATGAATATGTGCTATCCGAGATAAAGCTGAAAGTGGGTGCTTAGAAATTTCTCTGGTCAGGGTGGAGAGAAGAGTCTCTATGTTGCAAGAAATCAGACGGTGTGTTGGGGTCAAGGTAATCCCTAAGTAAGGGATGCCATCGTCTAGTCATTTAAAGGGAAATTTTAATGTTAACTTCTCCCTAAGTGCAGTAGGTATTGAGATGGGGAATACAAGGGATTTCCCTGCATTCCGCTTATAGTGTGAGAAGCTTGAAAAAAGGGACAAAGTCGACATAACCGTCATAAGGGATTTTTCTATATTGGTACATACTATGATGATATCGTCCGCATATAATCCTATGGTATGGGTGTCCGGACCTACTTGGAGACCAGTGATATCAGGGTGGGACCTGATTGCTTCCGCTAGAGGTTTGATTACCAACGAAAAAATTAGAGACGACAGGGGGCAACCCTGACGGGTCCCATTGGTTATCTTAAAGTTAGATGACTGAAACCCCAAGGATAGTACTTTAGCATTTGGGTTGAAGTACAGAGCCAATATGATGGCAAGAATAGGGTCTGAAAATCCAAAGCTCTCTAGCACAGAGCCCAGGTATCCCCAGTGCACCCTATCAAAGGCTTTCTCAGCGTCCAGGGACAGAAGCGCACTGGGGACCCTAGACCTCTCCACCACCCTAATGAGATTTATGAATCTCCTCATGCCATCTTTGGTCTGTCTCCCCGCCATGAAACCAACCTGATCCGCATTGATCAATGACAGGATGATCTGCAGGAGTCTTGCCGCTAATAATTTAGAGAATATTTTTACATAACAAATTAAAGAAAGATATGGGACGATAGCTCCCAGGGTCATCCGCCGGTTTACCAGGTTTAGGTATGGTGACAATGGTAGCTTCCAGGTTTTGTGGGGAAATAGAACCAGAGTTTTGCCAGTAATTACAAACTCTCAGCAGGAAAGACTTCAATACCGAGGAAAATAACCTATAATAATCATTGACAAGACCGTCTGGGCCAGGGGCTGCGTGCTGCTTAGTGTTCTTAATGACGGTGCCAATTTCAGTCAAAGAAATATGGAAGTTCAGGGTGGAGATTTGTTCAGGGTTAAGGCTGGGGAGAGCAAGACTATTAAGACATTTTTGAATCTCTTCTAGAAAGGGGGGAGGATTGGAGGGATCATTTTTGATATTATATAGTTGAGAATAATAGTGAGCAAAAACATTTGCGATGGCAATAGGGTTACGTTGCAAGATACCAGTATGATCTCGTAAAGCTTCTATTTGAGATGGAATTTCTTTCTTTTTAATGTGTTTGGAGAGCATCGCTCCCGCCCTGTCGCCCATGGCATAAAACGCCGACTTTGTTTTCCTTAGATTCCTCTCATGCTGAGCTAGCAAAAGGTGTGGATTTGGATGTGGGTTTGAATTTGTTGTTTCGAGACAGAGGGGGAGGGATTGTTTTTGGTAATCCTCTCTAAAGTTTGTAAAAGGGAAACCAGCTCCGTCGTAGTCCACTCTTTCTCTTACTGCAGGAATATGCCACGTATAAAGGCATTATGGGATTCCCAGAGGGTCTTGTCTCATACCTCAGAATTGTCATTAATACAGAAGAAATAATAAAGTCGATACTTGCTCTACAACTTGCTGACTAAACAAAAAATCTAGGTTCAATCTCCAACTCCCCCTATGTCCCATAAAATTGTTGGAGATAGCAATTCAGGGTAGGCTGGATGGTGTTACAATCCACTGTTTGGCAACTCAATCTGCAGGTGCCAGCCACTTAAGTGTTAATGTCTTTTTAACTATTAAGTCCACTGATGGATAGGGCAGGAGTGCTGAAAAGATGAAATTCTGCAGAGAGTATTGTGTCAGGAAGCCAGGGGTTAATGTGGACACTTTCACAGCCCCTGCACACAGTTCAGTTACAGCCAGCTACTCAGTTAACCCAAGCAATTTTAGACTTTTCAGAGGGGCAACACTGCCAGCCTGTCTCAGTCACATAGGGAGATGGAGCAAAGGGTTAATCCTCTGCTTTCCCCTTTGGGCTCTTATCACCTCCTGTGGAGTATCCTGGGTTATCAACTGGTCCCTCTAATATGTTAGGGTCCCTCCAGTGAATTCAGTGCCCCAAGGTGTAGATTGTAGGGGGAAAGGCCCTGCTCCTGTGCCCCTGTGTCAAGTGCACTTACCCGCTCCTGCGGCTCTTTTGATGACTGGGCCGGTGTTATGGCATCAAGTCCCTGCGATACACAGGGTTCTTCCCGCCGGTTCAGGCTGTAATCACCCGTCCCCCGCCTGTGGTGTACTCCGGAGCGCAATGTCCGCACCGCCGGCGTATCACGCCCGCCGCTGTAGTTGCTCCCGCCGCTCCTACCCGCTAAGTGCAGGGTTTACTCACAGGGCTCCGGCGGGGCATTCTGTGTCTGGCGTCTCGGCGGATGTCCTCCTGGGTGGTCGCCTAGGGAGCACCAGACTCCCAGGCGAGGCGGGCAGATCAGTCCACAGGGTCCAGGTAGGCGCTCAGGCCTCTTCAGCAGCGCGGCCACGTGCAGGATGGGGGGGGCAGTGGTATAGAGGGTTGAAACTCAGTCCAGTCCTCACTTTAGGACAAAAATGGGTCCTGATCTGTGCTCAGGGGTGGTGTGGCTCTCAACCTGGGATCCTGTGGGTGATATCTGCCGTAGTATTAGGGCAGGATGTCAAGGTTGGTGCAGCCGGCAGCAGGAGCAGTCTCATGCACGTCCTTCCTGAATCACGGCCATCTTGGATCTCACGTTTGATTCTTCACCAAATTTTGGCCATTATGCCAAGTAATCATAGAATGCTAAAGTTGGAAGGGACCTCCTGGGTCAACTGATCCAACCCTCAACTTAAAGCAGGAGTCACTAAATCATCCCAGACAGATGTCTGTTCAGTCCCTGTGTGATGACTTCCATTAAAGGGGATCTCCCCACCTTCTAATCTCTTCCTAGTATTGCCTGAATGTAACCTGAATTTCATTATTTTGTTTTAGCTAAGCAGGAAATTTGGTGTTCTCTATGGACAAATGGAGAACTGAGGACCACCTTAAAGATGTTCCTTTGAGGACAATATTTTGTCTTTTTTTTTAATTTACCGTAACTTGAATACATGCAATTAGTGTCAAAAATATCATTTTTGCATTTGAGTTTCATTAAAACCTTTGTACCATTTAGCTTCAACATGAGTCAACTGAGACGTGAAGGTCTGATGGGAGAGTTTAACTCTTTTGTCATTTACTGAGCTGTTCTCAGCTGATTTATGACCAAAGACCACATCAAAGTTGAATACGCGTAGAAATAAAGGGCTTGTAAAAGCCAAACCGTGAAAATGTTTTAATGACACCAGATTGTAGAAGTTATTTTGAGACCCAAATTCATGAATTTAAGTTAAAAAAACCTGTCCCCAGAGCTGTACAACTCTATTAATCAAACTTGATTTTGACTTATTTAAATTAAACTGACAACAAGGTGTTGTAGACCGACTTTAGGATCCGAGATATGTATTTTCTTTCAATAGGGAATAACTTCAGCTCTTGGTTCAGGTTTAAGTAATTATTTTTCCTCTATTAAATTTATGAGATCAGAGCTGACATTGCCCAGCAAAAGCTGGAGCCGGCTATGTAACAGATTGCCAGTTGGTGAAGTATGATTCATTACTTTAGAGAGCACTTTCATTGTTCTAGGGACAGATTTACACCATTTCAGCTTATTGTGCATGGCCATTCATAAAGCTTCAAACAAATGCACGGTCCTACTCTGTACGCTTACAATATATGGGCTATGGCTTAACTGTTAAACTGTTATACAGAGGCTAGAAATACTTCTAAAAGAAAAATAATATTCAACTCTTATAATAAGAATCGCCCACTGCTCCAGTGCTGCAATTCCAATAGTGTCTGTCTGGACCAGAAATGATAATGGCCTGACTACCAGTCTCCTGACCCCTGAGGCCATTGACTGGTGACTATTGACTGGTGACTAGTGGTTGGGACACCATAGCTTCCTATCCTATTGGAAATCATTGAAGTGCCAGTGGAGATTCTAGTGGTAAGTATTGCTTGTAACCCTCCTTTCTGTTCCTTCTAGAAATTTGCAAAAAAAACACTTAAAGTATTTTCTTTTTGTTAAATATAACTTTATTAGTTTTTATAGAGTATATTAGCATAAGTAGTCAACATTGGTACAGAAGTATAAAATACAAATATGTGAAATACCAAACAAGATCAGGATATGACTTCTTTAAACTATGTCCCAAGAGGCCAAAGTGCAAAGAATGAGTTATAGAGTAGGCCTCTTCAGCACTCAGATGCGACTTCGCCGAAGCAAGCGCAATTCACTTTTGGAGGACAAGTGTGCGCTTTATAAGAGAGAAAATAAACGCTCTGTTTGAGAAGTCACGAAAATATTCTCTATCTCCCACCATTGGTAAATGGGGGGGCTAGAGAAGGGAAAAGGGAAAAAACAAAACATATTATATGTATAACCAATCGGTCGTCTTGGGAGGGGAGGGAAGGGAAAGGAAGGAAAATAGGTGTGAAGAAAGAAGGGAAAGATTCAGAATAATAGAAGAAAAAGAGAAGATGTACAGAGAACAAGGGAAGTACGGCTCTTACTGTCATTAACATCTATAATGAGATGTTGGACTAAAACCCCCGTTACACAGCAAGAACTATGAGAACAAATCTTGGAAGTTAGGGGCATCTCTAAAGAGGATCCATTCAGACCACACCATGGTGTACTGGGGAAGGGTCTGCTCGAGCCCAGCCGACAGCTCCTCAAGACGGCAAAGAGACTCCATCTCCGTATACCATTCAAAAACTGAAGGCGGGGTCTGATCTTTCCAGTGGCGAGGTATCACCGACCGGGCCGCACAAAGGCAAAATCTGAGAATATCTCTCTTCTGGGCCCTCAGCGAGCCAGGGAGCAGAGAGAGCAGGGCCATCTCAGGGGAGCCTTCTATTTGTTTACCAGTGATCAGGCCATAATTTCTGAACACCCCTGACCAAAATCTCCTAATCAGGGAGCAGCCCCACCAGACATGAAGCAAGGTGCCCTCCTCGAGTCCACAACGCCAGCAAAGATTGGAGGTCTCTGGGAAGCATTTATGTAGCCTGTCTGGAGTGAGGTACCAACGGAAACGCAGTTTATAACTTTTTTCTAGGGCATCACTTGAGCCTGAAGTCTTTTGGGTCATGAGAAAACTTCTCTTCCACTCAGTGTCCGATATGACCCGCCCCAACTCCCTCTCCCAGGCCAATCGGTACCCCGGGGAGTCGGCACCCACCTCTGTGGACAGTATTTGGTGAAGTACCGAGATTCCACGGTTCGGGGCCTCCTCTCTTGCAAAAAGCTGCTCCATGGGAGTCATGTTATTATTTGGGCCTCGAGGGAAAGCGGCCGACCCGAGGAAGGATCTCAGCTGAAGATATTCCCACCACTTCAGAGTCCGGTCTGAAGATAGATTTTGCAGGACAGTGAACGGTGGGAGATCTCCATCTTGGAGGACCTGGCCTATCCGGACATCGTCCCTAGCATTCCATAGCAGAAGAGTAGAGTTAGTCATTCCTGGAGGGAAGGCTGGGTTATAAAACAGTGGAGTCAGGGAGCTTGCCGACGGAACATCGGGCAGGACCTTGAGAGCTGTCCGCCACGCTTTAAGTGCCTCTTTCGTTAGAAAAGGCAAGCGTCTATTGTGATCTACCATCTGTGGGGGTATCCACTGAAGATAGTGTATAGGTACATCTAGATCCGCTTGTTCAATTTGAACCCACTGTTTGGACACAGCCCTGTATTTCCAATCCAAGAGTCTAACCAAGATCGCAGAAAGGCAATACCGACGAAGATCAGGGAGGCCGGCCCCTCCCGCTTCCCAAGGAGCGGAGAGGTACCTGTAGCTTACTCTCGGCTTCATGCCATTCCAGATGAACCTTGAGACCAGGGAACGGAGTGAGAGGAAGAATGAGCTATGCGGCCACACAGGCACTGACTGGAAAATGTACAAAAATCTTGGAAGGATGTCCATTTTAACAACCCGGATCCTGCCAAGCCAGGACAATTTCAACGGGCTGTAAGACCTCAGGAGGGCCCCCACCCTATCTAGCAAGACCCGATGGTTGAGATGAAAAATCCTAGACATATCGTCAGATAGGCTCACTCCCAAGTAGGACAAATGGTCCTTTTTCCAAAGAAACGAAAAATCCCTCTGTAGGGAATGGACCTCAGCAGGAGGTAAGGAGACGTTCAGTGCCTCGGATTTAGAATAATTGATTTTAAAATTACTGAGGTCACCAAATGTCGCAAATTCCTTCAACAAAACAGGGAAAGCCATTGACGGATTTGCGACATACAAAAGAAGGTCGTCAGCGAATAGAGCTGCCTTATGATGGGTGTTCCCCACCATCAATCCCCGAATGTCCTCATTAATTCTTATGGCTGTAGCCAAGTGCTCCATAACAATGGTGTAGAGCAAGGGGGAGAGTGGGCACCCCTGCCGTGTTCCGTTCTGCACTAAGAAAGGTTCAGATAAAATCCCATTCAACCGTACTTTGGCCGTTGGGTGAGAGTACAAGGATTGGATCCCATTCAGGAATCTGCGTCCCAGGCCTATATGCTCCAATGCCTCCCATAAAAAGCTCCAGTGGACTCTGTCAAAGGCCTTCTCTGCGTCAATGGACAGCAGACATAGAGGGGACTTCCACGTCTTAGCCCTCTCAACAAGGAGGAGGGACCTAATGATGTTGTCCCGCGCCTCTCGACCCTTGACAAAGCCCACCTGGTCTAAATGAATTATGGAGGGGAGCTTCTGAGAGAGTCTGTCCGCTAAAATCTTAGCGAACAGTTTGACATCCACATTTATCAAGGATATAGGTCGGTAACTCGCTGCGTCAGTGAGATCTTTATTAGGCTTGGGAATTACACAAATGTGCGCCTCCAAAGCCTGGGGGGGGAAACTGTCCCCTCCCAACAGTGCCTTAAATGTCGGAAGTATATGAGGCAGCAAGTCACCGAGTAACGTCCTGTAAAATATGGGTGTGAAGCCGTCGGGTCCAGCGCTTTTTGCTATCGGAGTGGCTTTAACGGCCTCCGTAATCTCCTCTTCCGTAATATCTTCCTCTAGCAAGAGCGCATCCTCATCCGACAGGGACGGGATCTGTGTTTTGGATATATAGGAGCGGATTTTATTTCGTAGTGCAGAAGGGTCCATGTCGGCAAACTTCCCTTTTAGATTGTATAGTTCAGAATAGAAGGCCTGAAAGACCCCTGAAATATCCTCACTGCTGTGTACCAACCCCCCCTTGGACGATTTGATTGAAGATACAAAGGTGGGGCCCCCCCTAGGATGTAACAGCCTCGCCATGGGTCTTCCACAGGTGTTCGCCTTTTTGTAGAAAAATCCCTTCGTCCGTTCCCTGTATCTCTGATACTGGTCATCCAGAAAGTTTTTAAGCTCAAGCCGCTTAGTGGTCAGGTCAATCAACAATGTATGTGACAAGGTGGATTTATGTTTAACTTCCAAACGGTGAATCTGCGTCAGCAAGTCACAGATCCGTTCGTTCCGGAGTTTCTTCAATCTGGCACCGTGTTTAATTAGCGTTCCTCTCAGGAAGCATTTGAGCGCCTCCCATTTAACAGGGGGAGGAGTCGGGTCCGAAACATGTGATTGGGTGAATATCGAAATATCAGACCT
The DNA here is from genome assembly GCA_033576535.1 of Allobates femoralis. Lineage (NCBI taxonomy): Eukaryota > Metazoa > Chordata > Amphibia > Anura > Aromobatidae > Allobates > Allobates femoralis. The sequence continues at coordinate 536,763,165 of JARQOC010000001.1, read as the reverse complement.
CAAGTCCTCCAGACAGGTCGCATCCCTCAGAAGATTCCCGTTTAGGCTCCATGACCACTGCCTCCCTGACAGGCCAGGCACCTCAAAGGAAAGGAACACAGGACTATGGTCCGACTGCAGAATATTACCGATTGTCGCTTTAGGTTTCCAAGAGAGGAGCCCGTGGCCGACAAGGAACATGTCTATTCTGCTGTAAGAACCGTGAACACCAGACATGAACGTGAAGTCCCTGCCCTTGGGGTTCAAAATCCTCCAGACATCCACCAACCTGAGCCTATGGAGAAGACCCTGGAGCGCTTTCACTCGCCTCCGTGGGACCGCTCCTCGACCAGAGGTGGAGTCAGCCAGGGGGTCAAAAACAAAATTGAAGTCCCCTCCAACCACGACCTGGCCCTCTGCAAATTCAGCAAGTTTTAATAGAAGAGACCTACACACTCTGGTCTGCTCTCTATTCGGAAGGTACCAGTTCACCAAAGTGAGCAAACAATCAGCCACCTTCAATTTAAGAAAAATAAAACGGCCTCCGGGATCGACTGCCGTCTCCACCACAGTGTGGGGCAAATTTCTATGTATTGCAATAGAGACCCCCTTAGATCTAGACTCAGGGTTCGTGCTGTGAAACCATGTCCGAAAGTTCTTATCACAGAATGTCGGGATGTGGTCTGTTTTGAAGTGTGTTTCTTGCAGAAACACCACTTGCACCCCCGTTTTGTGCATGTCTAAGAGGACATGAGCCCTCTTCTGGGGTGTATTGAACCCCCGAACGTTTAGGGATCCTATCTTCAGGGAACCCATCCCCACAAGGTGCCAACCAGAGCCCCCCTACACCACGTCAGTAAAGAAAGAAGATGAAGAAATAGATGGAGAGATAGAAAAAGAGAGAGGGGGTAGAAGAAAGACTAGGGAGAAGAGGGGGAAGGGGAGTGGGGTAAAGTAGGTTGGGTACCCAGACGACCAATCAAACTATATACAAATAAATTTTTGTGGGGTATATTCTTAAACAGAAGCACCCCTCTCACTAGTGAGTAGTGGTGACCCCAGAGGGTGGCGCCCTTTCCGTCGGGAGAGAGGACGTCACACTAACACAATATGAAGTCCTATAGTTTATCTGATGATTGACTATGGCAGAGCAGAGTGGTCTGGGACTCGAAGAGTATTCGCTCCCCGGCCCACAGCCTGTGGAATATAATCAGAAACAAAACAATGGTAGCAACCTGGCATGTATATTCTGCCCCATTTCGGGGCCAAATGAGCGTATTTAGACACAGGTACCCAGATGACCCTCATAAAAGGAAATGATACAGTAGGCTTTCCTTTAGCATGACCCTGAGAAGAGGATCGGGAGGGGGAAAGAAGAAAAGGGGGAGTGGGGGAAAAAAAAAAAAAAAAGAAAAGGGGGAAGAGGGGGGGTGGGGGGGGGAAAAAGAAATAGGGAAAGGAAGTAGGGAAAGGGGGAAGGGGAAAGGGAAGGCAAAAGGAGGAAATCGGGATGTATTGATAGAAAAGGAGGGAGAAGGATGGGAGAGGGGGAATGGAAGGTTCATGCTATATCACAAAAGGGGGTAACCCCTTCCTGTCCATAACGTATCGCAATGAGAGTCTCATGGAAGCAGTCTGTAGTACCTGAGGGAAGAAAAGAAGGGGGGAAAGAATGCATGGCACATGGAGAAAAGAAAAAAAAAGGATACGTCTCGTCGCCTGACATAATCAGCCAACATCTGATCGGGTAGATTCGCTGCGTCTTCGTCTGCGAGACCGACCTCTTCCTCTATTTCTCCTCCGCGGGGTCCTCTGTGGGCGCGGGGGAGGTGGAAAGAAACCTTCTGCAGATGGACCAGGCCACTCCGGAAACACCAGGCCCGGATCAGGGATACCCAAGGACGTGAGGAACCCCTGGAGGTCTCTAGGGTGCGAGAGGGAGGTCAGCTGATTACTTCGTCGGACCTGCAGACGGAAGGGGTATCCCCAGGAGTAGGCGAGTTGGTTCTGTCTCAGAAGATCTAGAAGGGGACGCAGGGCTCTTCTTTTCTGGAGGGTCCTTCTGGATAGATCCGCCATCAGTAGAAGGGGGCAACCCTGCAGACATATCTCGTTACAGTGCCGAGCCTTGTTGAGGATCTCCTCTTTGATCTGATACTTGTGAATACGGCACACCACATCTCTAGGTAGTCCACCCTCGGGTGGGGGGGGGCCCAGGGACCTGTGAGCCCTATCGAATTCAATAAAGGACTCCTCCGGTTTGTTTCTGATAGAGTTAAACAAGGTCTGTAAGGTTTCTTTTAAGGCTTCTGTCGGGATGGACTCTGGGATGCCCCTTACTCTAATGTTCTGGCGGCGTTCACGATTCTCAATATCCTCTAGAGAGTCCAAAAAAGTTTCAAATCTAGCCGCCTGATTAGCCATTACGTCTTCCAGTGATTGGACCCTCCTAGAGAGACTATCAACGATGGAGTCAGATTGAGAAACTCTATGAGATATATCCTGGACCTCCCCTCTAATAGCCGCTGTTTCAGCCTTCATTGAAGATTCTAATCTGGATACAAACTCCACCAACTCTTCTCTAGTCGGGACATTAAGCATGCGCGCTTTGAAGGAATCCCACATATCACCGCTTGGGGCTAGGATGTCTTGGGTTACTGGGCGGCTAGGGCCGGTGGACTTTACTAGGGCAGAACTGCTCTGTCCTCCGCTCCAAATGCTAACGTCCTCCGGAGGGATCAAGTTGGTGTTGTCTGCAGAATGCAGGCTGGTGACTGGGCTGGGGCAAGTATTTTCAATTAAATATATGATGAGCACAGGGAGAGGGGTACTCGGACACCGGGATGGGTTGATGGCCGTGACGGGGAATCACGGGTGGTTGGGTTCCCGGTTCCGTGTCCTGGCTGTCATTTGTTTGTGGTGGGGAAATATTTGCAAGGATTAATAGTCTGTCACGCCACCTGTGGACCCTGGAAATGTTGGTACCAGCGCTGCGGGCAGGCCACTGTGGTGATGGGATGGAGCTAAGTGTAGTACAGCTCCCCACAGGTGGAACTTTACCTCAGGGCAGCGATGATGGATGAGGGGAGTAGTTGTTCTTACCCCTCTGAGGATGCTGAGGCCCTCCGGGCACCGGCGGGGAGGTTTCAGCTTCAACGTCCTTTTACTGGTAACGGCAGATGTCAAACAATACACGGTACAGTCTGGAAGAACGGGGATGTAACTGCAGGTTCAGGGACTCCTTTAGGGGTCTGAAGATGTTCCTTTCCTATTATCTTTCGAGGCCTAAGTTTATCTTCCTCTCTGTCTTTAACCACCTTTGCAGAGTTCTCTCGCCAGTCCCCTGGTCTTGTACGATTAGGTACAGGTTATCCTTGACCGGTACGGACAGGAGCAGCAGGAACGCACTATCTCTCCCGCCACCGGAATCCGGACCATTACCTTCGTAGTCTTGGACTGATTATGGGCCTGAGGAGTGAGGTATCGTCTTGTGGTGCCTACGGCTATCCGGTTCTTGAGGGCCCACGGCTAAACCAGCCGGCTCCAACCGGTGCTGGATCGTCCCCTTCTGTCCCAGGACACCCTCCTGGAGATGGGTGATCCCTCTGTCACTCAGCGTCCTAACTGACTGCCTTCCCAGAACTGTATGACTAAAACTCTCCTCACTTCCTGGTTTTCCCACTCTAACCTAGGCTAACCTAGGCTCCACCCCCTGGGACTTACTGTATATCAGTTCCCCCCTATTTCAAGGTGACCTAGTGTTGGGTGATAATACAGACTCCATAAGCACAATCCCAAACCCTTAGCTACGGAGGCACTACACCTTCTATTTGGGGTGCAGTACCTCCCTGTGGCGACTAGCCATAGGGCCGCCACATATAGCAGTTCTTTCAGTTATCATATTTAATTCCGTACTTTTCTAATTATCCACCAAACCTTTGATTCAGAAGTAGTCATACATGTACAGGCCATGTACAGTGGGGGAAATAAGTATTTGATCCCTTGCTGATTTTGTAATTTTGCTCACTGACAAAGACATGAACAGTCTATAATTTTAAGGGTAGGTTAATTTTAACAGTGAGAGAAAGAATATTAAAAATAAAATTTAGAAAATCACATTGTGTAAATTATATCTATTATATAATTGCCGTAGCGACTTCCGTCGGAGCGGCGCTGCTTCCGGTGGCTTGGTTAGCGCGAGCGAGCTGCTTCTCCCGGACTCTCCCCGTGGCCGCGTAGCGGCCACGGCGACTCCCGAAGCAATGCCCGCAAAGCGGGCATTGCGAGTCGTTGCAGCCTAGCGAAGCAATGCCCGCGAAGCGGGCATTGCGAGTCGCTACACCGCTAACCAAGCCACCGAAGCCGAAGCCCATACTACTGTAGTGTACACCGCTATAGTATACTACAGTCCCATGCCCATAAGCGCCATGGGACTGTAGTATACCATCGCGCTGTACACTACAGCCCTCTGACGCTCTAAGCCACTACGCGCTGTACCCGCCGCAAGCCCCTACCCCCTGCCGCCCTAACCCCTAAGCCACTACCCCGACGCCGAAGCCCCTACCCCCTGCCGCACTACCCCGCCGCACCCACTACCCTCTGCCGCAAGCCCCTACCCCCTGCCGCACTACCCCGCCGCAAGCCCCTACCCCCTGCCGCCCTAACCCCTAAGCCACTACCCCGCCGCTGAAACCCCTACCCCCTGCCGCCGTAACCCACTAGCCCGCATCCGCACCTAAACCCCTGCCGCCGCAAGCCCCTAACCCCTAAGCCGCACCTAATCCCCTACCCCTACCCCCTAAACCGCACCTAAACCCCTGCCGCCCTAAGCCCCTACCCCCTAAGCCGCACCTAACCCCCTACCCCCTGCCGCCGTAAGCCACTACCCCGCATCCGCAAATAAACCCCTGCCGCCGCAAGCCCCTAACCCCTAAGCCGCACCTAAATCCCTACCCCTACCCCCTAAGCCGCACCTAAATCCCTGCCGCCCTAAGCCCCTACCCCCTAAGCTGCACCGAACCCCCTACCCCATGCCGCCGTAAGCCACTACCCCGCATCCGCACCTAAACCCCTGCCGCCGCAAGCCCCTAACCCCTAAGCTGCACCTAATCCCCTACCCCTACCCCCTAAACCGCACCTAAACCCCTGCCGCCCTAAGCCCCTACCCCCTAAGCCGCACCGAAACCCCTACCCCCTGCCGCCCTAAGCCACTACGCCGCATCCGCACCTAAACCCCTGCCGCCGCAAGCCCCTACCCCTTAAGCCGCACCTAATCCCCTACCTTTACCCCCTAAACCGCACCTAAACCCCTGCCGCCCTAAGCCCCTACCCCCTAAGCCGCACCTAACCCCCTACCCCCGTAAGCCACTACCCCGCATCCGCACCTAAACCCCTGCCGCCGCAAGCCCCTAACCCCTAAACCGCACCTAATCCACTACCCCTACCCCCAAGCCGCACCTAAACCCCTGCCGCCCTAAGCCCCTACCCTCTAAGCCCCGCCGCTTTCCCTAACACCTAAGGCCCTACACCCTAAGCCCCCGCCGTCCCCTAACCTAACGTCCCCGTCCATCACTTACATGCCTTCAAGTCATCTGATCGTCCGTCCGATCCTCAAGTCCTCCGTCCGGCCAGGCGTCCTCTTCCTCCGGTCCCGGGGTCTTCTCTCTTCTTTCCGCCATCTCCGCCTCTTCGTCCGTCCCCGGGGATCTTCTGTCTTCTTTCCGACAACTTCCAGCTCCGACGTCCTCTTCAACTAACATTAAGATACAATGGACGATCAATCCGCCATTGTATCTCAATGAAATGTGAAGGGCTCTTCTGATTGGTCGCTCTCTACTGCCCTCAGCCAATCAGAAGAGCCCTTCATTCAGTTCTCATTCAGGTCCGTCTTTTTTCCCATTGACATACATTAGCGGTGTGTCGGCGATTTTATGGCCGCCCACCTGGTTCTATTTGTCGGCCCTAAAATCGCGGACACACCGCTAATGCATGTCTATGGGCAAGTCAGCTCGAATTCTGATTGGTCGGCGTTCAATCCGAAATCGGGCTGACTGCCCATAGAGATGCATTAGCGGTGTGTCCGCGATTTTAAGGCCGACAAATAGAACCAGGTGGTCGGCCATAAAATCGCCGACACACCGCTAATGCATTTCAATGGGAAAAAAGAAAGGCGGACCGGAGTGAGAACTGCGTCTCAGCCTAAATAATAAATTAAATAATAAAAAAAATAATTAAAAAAGAATTAAAAAATAATAAAAAAATAAATTAAAAATAATAAAAAATTCAATAAAAATAATAATAAAAAAATAAAATATATGCTAATAAGATCAGCCCTTTGCGGACCTGAATGAGAACTGCCTCTCAGCCTAAATAATAAATTAAATAATAAAAAAAATAATTAAAAAAGAATTAAAAAATAATAAAAAAATAAATTAAAAATAATAAAAAATTCAATAAAAATAATAATAAAAAAATAAAATATATGCTAATAAGATCAGCCCTTTGCGGACCTGAATGAGAACTGCCTCTCAGCCTAAATAATAAATTAAATAATAAAAAAAAGAATTAAAAAAGAATTAAAAAATAATAAAAAAATAAATTAAAAATAATAAAAAATTCAATAAAAATAATAATAAAAAAATAAAATATATGCTAATAAGATCAGCCCTTTGCGGACCTGAATGAGAACTGCCTCTCAGCCTAAATAATAAATTAAATAATAAAAAAAATAATTAAAAAAGAATTAAAAATAATAAAAAAATAAATTAAAAATAATAAAAAATTCAATAAAAATAATAATAAAAAAATAAAATATATGCTAATAAGATCAGCCCTTTGCGGACCTGAATGAGAACTGCCTCTCAGCCTAAATAATAAATTAAATAATAAAAAAAATAATTAAAAAAGAATTAAAAAATAATAAAAAAATAAATTAAAAATAATAAAAAATTCAATAAAAATAATAATAAAAAAATAAAATATATGCTAATAAGATCAGCCCTTTGCGGACCTGAATGAGAACTGCCTCTCAGCCTAAATAATAAATTAAATAATAAAAAAAAGAATTAAAAAAGAATTAAAAAATAATAAAAAAATAAATTAAAAATAATAAAAAATTCAATAAAAATAATAATAAAAAAATAAAATATATGCTAATAAGATCAGCCCTTTGCGGACCTGAATGAGAACTGCCTCTCAGCCTAAATAATAAATTAAATAATAAAAAAAATAATTAAAAAAGAATTAAATAATAATAAAAAAATAAATTAAAAATAATAAAAAATTCAATAAAAATAATAATAAAAAAATAAAATATATGCTAATAAGATCAGCCCTTTGCGGACCTGAATGAGAACTGCCTCTCAGCCTAAATAATAAATTCAATAATAAAAAAAATAATTAAAAAAGAATTAAAAAATAATAAAAAAAATAATTAAAAATAATAAAAAATTCAATAAAAATAATAATAAAAAAATAAAATATATGCTAATAAGATCAGCCCTTTAGCGGACCTTAATGAGAACTGCCTCTCAGCCTAAATAATAAATTTAATAATAAAAAAAATAATTAAAAAATCATTAAAAAATAATAAAAAAATAAATTAAAAATAATAAATAATTCAATAAAAAATAATAATAAAAAAATTAAATATATGCTAATCATATCAGCCCTTTAGCGCACCTGAATGACAACTGCCTCTCAGCCTAAATAATAAATTTAATAATAAAAAAATAATTAAAAAATAATTAAAAAAATTATAAAAAAATAAATAAAACATAATTAAAAAATAAATAACAAATAATAAATAATAATTTAAAAAAAAATGCTAATAATAATATTACTGCTAATAATAATGCTATTAATGCTAATAATTATGTTATTAATGCTATTATTAATGCTAATAATGCTATTATTAATTCTATTAATGCTAATAATAATGCTATTAATGCTATTAATAATGTTATTAATGCTATTATTAATGCTAATAATCCTATTATTAATGCTAATTTATGCTAATAATAATGCTCTTAATGCTATAATAATGTTATTAATGCTATTATTAATGCTAATAATGCTATTATAATTCTATTAATGCTAATAATAATGCTATTAATGCTATTAATAATGTTATTAATGCTATTATTAATGCTAATAATGCTATTATTAATGCTATTAATGTCATATTTATCCTATTAATGGTATTATTAATGCTAATTAATGCTAATAATAATGCTATTAATGCTATTAATGCTAATAATAATGCTATTAATGCTATTAATAATGTTATTAATGCTATTATTAATGCTAATAATGCTATTATTAATGCTATTATGCTAATAATAATGCTATTAATGCTATTAATAATGCTATTAATGCTATTAATAATGCTATTAATCCTATTATTATGCTATTAATGCTATTAATGCTAATATTTATCCTATTAATGTATTAATAATGCTATTAATGCTAATAATAATGCTATTAATGCTAATAATAATGCTATTAATATATGTTATTAATGCTATTATTAATGCTAATAATGCTATTATTAATTCTATTAATGCTAATAATAATGCTATTAATGCTATTAATAATGTTATTAATGCTATTATTAATGCTAATAATCCTATTAATTAATGCTATTTATGCTAATAATAATGCTATTAATGCTATTAATAATGTTATTAATGCTATTATTAATGCTAATAATGCTATTATTAATTCTATTAATGCTAATAATAATGCTATTAATGCTATTAATAATGTTATTAATGCTATTATTAATGCTAATAATGCTATTATTAATGCTATTTATGCTAATAATAATGATCTATTAATGCTATTAATAATGCTATTAATGCTATTAATAAATGCTATTAATCCTATTAATTTATGCTATTAATGCTATTAATGCTAATATTTATCCTATTAATGGTATTATTAATGCTGTTAATGCTAATAAATAATGCTATTAAATGCTAATAATAATGCTATTAATGCTATTAATAAATGTATTATTAATGCTATTATTAATGCTAATAATGCTATTATTAATTCTATTAATGCTAATAATAATGCTATTAATGCTATTAATAATGTTATTAATGCTATTATTAATGCTAATAATCCTATTATTAATGCTATTATGCTAATAATAATGCTATTAATGCTATTAATAATGTTATTAATGCTATTAATAATGCTAATAATGCTATTATTAATGCTATTAATGCTAATAATAATGCTATTAATGCTATTAATAATGTTATTAATGCTATTAATAATGCTAATAATGCTATTATTAATGCTATTAATGCTAATAATAATCCTATTAATGCTATTAATAATGCTATTCATGCTATTAATAAATTAATAATTAATGCTATTAATGCTAATAATAATTCTATTAATGCTATTAATTAATGTTTATTAATGCTATTATTAATGCTAATAATGCTATTATATAATTCTAATTAATTTTAATAATAATGCATATTAATGCTATTAATAAATTGTTATTAATGCTATTAATTAATAGCTTAAATAATGCTATTTATGCTAATAATAATGCTATTAATGCTATTAATAATGCTATTAATGCTCTTATTTATGCTATTAATGCTATTAATGCTAATATTTATCCTATTAATGGTATTATTAATGCTATTAATGCTAATAATAATGCTATTAATGCTAATAATAAATGCTATTAATGCTATTAATAATGTTATTAATGCTATTATTAATGCTAATAATGCTATTATTAATGCAATTAATGCTAATAATAATGCTATTAATGCTATTAATAATGCTATTAATGCTATTAATAATGTTATTAATGCTATTATTAATACTAATAATGCTATTATTAATGCTAATAATAATGTTATTAATGCTATTAATAATGCTATTAATGCTATTAATTATGCTATTAATGCTATTAATGCTAATATTTATCCTATTAATGCTATTAATGCTAATAATAATTCTATTAATGCTAATAATAAATGCTATTAATGCTATTAATGCTATTAATTATGCTATTAATGCTATTAATGCTAATAATAATGCTATTAATTCTATTAATAATGCTATTAATGCTATTAATAATGTTATTAATGCTATTATTAATGCTAATAATGTTATTATTAATGCTATTAATGCTAATAATAATGCTATTAATGCTATTAATAATGTTATTAATGCTATTATTAATGCTAATAATGCTATTATTAATTCTATTAATGCTAATAATAATGATATTAATGCTATTAATACTGTTATTAATGCTCATAATACTGCTAATAATGCTATTAATACTGCTATTACTGCTAATAATAATGCTATGGCTTATATTATTGCTATTGATGATGCGATTATTATTTAAAAATCTTTAAAAAAACAATAAACATATTTTAGATACCCGATGCATTTGCATCAGGCTAACAGCTATAACTACTATAATCAAATTAATGCACGTTCTAGAATCCCGATGCATTTGCATCGGGCTCACAGCTAGTAATTATATATTACAATTATATATTTGCATTTTGCAGAGGGAAATAAGTATTTGAACCCCTATCAACCATGAAAAGTTTTGACTCCTACAGACAAGTTAGATGCTACTAATAAATACTTTACCTGCATTACAGACAGCTGTCTTATATTAATATAATCACTGCAAAGAAAGCAAGCGCAATAGGGTCTTATCATATTAAAGGCAGAGTGGCTCTGAAGCCGTAATAATCACTGCTCACCTTTTTAGGTTGTGTAGCACACAACCAACATAAGGAACACATAACAGAGGCTGCTGCAGGACCCACACCTCCACGTGCAATGTGGTAGATAATCCAAGGATTCAAAGGGACAATGTGTTATCAGTCCGCGCTGCCACAGAAGACACATAGCCAATAGCTTCAAGTTACTTCAGGTTTATTGGATCTATCCGATGCATTTCAGAGCCTGCTATGCTCCTTCATCAGGGAACACATGGGGTACCACATACCCTGATGAAGGAGCATAGCAGGCTCTGAAACGCATCAGTGGATCCAATAAACCTGAAGTAACTTGAAGCTATTGGCTACATGTCTTCTGTGGCAGCGCGGACGGGTAACACATTGTCCCTTAGAATCCTTGAGCTGTCTTATAGTGTTGACTCACCGTAGCCGGGGGTACACGTAGCGGGCGTTGCTTCTTCTCCAGTCACGGAACCGCGCCTGCGATGGTGTAGGCCCGGTGGTCCAGATCAATAGGGGAAATGGCGGAACAGTAGGGGTGATTTGTCTTCGTGACGCCACCTGCGGGTGTTCTGGTAACTTTACCAGCGCTGCGGGTTCTCCGGGGGATGTTAAGCAGCTAGATGGGACGCTCCCCACAGGATGAGCGGGAGTCCCCGGAGCCGGGAGCTGCGCAAGATGTTGTGCGGCAGCTGCAGTAATGCTGCTGTTAGGCCCAGGAAGTAAACGCAGACACATCAAAGTCTTTTTAGTACCTTTTACTGGTGATATTCAGGTACGCCAGACCAGGTTCGTGGAGTTTAGCAATCCTGGAGTTTCACAGCAAGCAGTTTGTGTAGGCTTCCTTGTCTCTATACTTCTGGTGCTAGGGTCGGGTGGATGTGGAATCCAACCGGACCGGGCAGTGTGTTCAATAGAACGGATTTCACCTGGTTGTCAGCACTGAGGGCACTGTAAAAGGGTGATGATAATTCTACCTTCTTCCCTGGGCTCTCGTTGGTAGGTGCGACAGGTGAACAGGGGGCTAGACTCCCTGTGAAGTATGCTGGTTCTCTGCAGTGGCTTTGTAGCTTCCACAGCTTCGGTTCCAGTAACCGGTGATTAAGGAAAGAGTCAGATTAACTCTGTGTTCCTGAGAGGTGTTCTCCTTCTTCCTCTTATCCCAATTGCAGGGATTCCCACTTGCTAGCTGGCTGGTTGGGGCTAGTGTGTTCCTCATAGGGTGGAGGTTTCACACAGGCTGGCAGCTCTTGTAGCATCTACCACACTCTGAAGTTTCTCCCTCCAAGACTCTATTTATAGGGGGAACTGGTTCAAAGTCACCAGTGGAGCTCCCCCTAGAGGCTCGGGGTGAAACCAGGTGTTCTAAGTGTTGTGGTGTTGTGTGGGTTTTGCTGTGCTGTTACTTACTCCATTCATGCCTAAGGATTTCTGTGGTGCCCAACAGGTGCCAGGGTGCCACATTCCCCCTTAGTTAAACTCAGTTCTCCTGGCTGAGCAAAAAGTTCTTTTTACAACTTAACACTATACATTTTATAAACATTCAATAACAGAGTCTTAAAGAAAAACACAAAAATCACTGAAAAGGAAGTGAAAAATGTGAAAAATATGAAGAGCAGTCCGTACGGCACTAGTCCATCTGCCGCAGGCTGGAAAAAGTAAGTTCTGGTCACACAAGTCCTGTGACAATTGTCCAAAGTTTATGAAAAAGGGAGAAAGGTAAAGTCCAGGGATACACGGTAAACTTTATACATTCCCTACGGGTGTCTCTGCTTGGGAGGCCGGTACTAACCTTCTATACCTTACCAGGCGCTTTCTGTCCCCAACTTGATATGCTTGGGACAGAGCCCAGTTCCTCCACCCTTCTGTACACTACTTTTTACAGGTTTTGAAAACGGTTACTATTTACAACACTTACAGGTTACATTTTCCACTACATTTTAAACCCATTCTCCAAGTTTGTGTGGGGGTTGACCTAATGTACTACGTGTGGATCTGCGTAGTGTGGTGTTTCCAAAGCTGTTGGTGTAGTGTACGAAGTGGTTGGTAGTTCTCTATGTCTGCTTTGTGGTAGACCATAGTAAGTGCGGAGTCTATCAACTGGACTAACCTCTGTAGGTAGTTGATTAGGAATGGCTTCTCTTACTGTGGGACTAGCAGGTTGACCGATTACAGGAATCTCAGGTTCCATGATAACAGGCTGCAAATCTTGCATTTGGACTTCTTCTTGTTGGACTTGTTGAATTGGATTTGGTTGCTGATTTTCTACAGGCTGGTAGAATTGCATAACTGGTATGAGGAATGCATCACCTAATTGTGGCCAGTCAGCTGGTAGATATCCAATTTCTGTAAGGACTAGATTTTCTTTGGTTTCTTCATCTGTAGTTACAGTAGGGTAACTGGTTGCTTGTGGGATTAACTGTGGCGGACATTTCTTTAAATGATCCCTTGAGACAGTTGCAATAGTATTTCCATTGTCTTTGCTAATAACACAAGTTTTTGAGTTGTCATAGTGTGACGGCATAACTGTGTAAGGTACGGATTCCCAACTGTTATCCAATTTGTTGATTTTTCGCTTTCTTTTTAGCACTAAGTCACCTATAGCTAGCGGTTCAGCTGAGGCGTGCTTGTTAAAGTCTTTTTCTTGTTTGGTTCTACTGATTTCAAGGTTCCTTTCCACGCTCTCTTGTACTTTTCTGTACTGTTCTTGGCGTTGGCTGACCCAGTCTTCATCAGAAGAATCTTCTGTGGGTTCAATGGTTCCCATCTGCAAATCAATAGGCAGTTTACCTGGTCTTGCTCTCATCAAGTAAGCAGGTGTATAGTTTGTCGAACTGACAGGTATGTGGTTGTAGATGTCCACAAGATCTGGAAGTTTCTCTGGCCATTGATTTCTCTCATCAACTGGTAAGGTCTTGAGCATGTCAATGACTATGTGATTCATCTTCTCACATAAACCGTTCGTCTGAGGATGATAAGGTGTTGTGCGGATTTTCTTACACCCGTATAGCCCTAGGAATTCTTGGAACAGAGCTGATTCGAAGGCTGGCCCTTGGTCAGTTAAGACTTGGTCTGGATACCCATGGGGGCGACAGAAGTAACTCTGGAACGCTTTGGCTGCTACCTCAGCAGTTAAATCCTTAACTGGAACGACTACCAGGAATCTTGAGTAGTGATCGACGATGGTGAGAGCGTAAGTGTACCCGGTTCGACTTGGGGTAAGCTTCACATGGTCGAGAGCAACTATTTCAAGAGGTTTGGTGGTAACAATTGGCTGCAACAGAGCTTTCTGAGTTAAGTGGTCTTTCCTTCGAAGGTGACATGGTCCACAGTTTTTACACCACTTGTCAATTGAGCTTCGCATACCGACCCAGTAGAACCGATCCTTCAGGAGTCTCTCCAGCTTCTTCCATCCAAAGTGTCCGGCATCATCGTGGTATGCTTCAAGGATCATTTGGACTTCAGTCTTGGGAACTACAATCTGCCAGATGAGTTCATGGGTTCTTGGATTGAGGTACCTTCTGCATAGTTTACCTTGGTAGACAAACAACCTTCCTTTCTCCTTCCAGAGGCGTTTAGCATTTGGTGAGGCATCAGAGTCCATGTTGGCGTGTTCTTGAGTGATTAGATCCCTTACCAGGCTGACATCTGGATCGTTGGCTTGAGCCTCCTTCCAGTCATGGTGAGGTAAAGGGTTCACGGTCCTCTCTACACGTGTCTGGTTTCTCTGATGACATGTTGCTGTACCTGAACGGTGGAAAGCAGGTAGTTCAATCTCTTCCAGGTCATCTATGTCTTCTCCCTCTTCAGGAAGATGAGGCATTCGGGACAGGGCATCAGCATTGCCATTTTTGTGACCTGCCCGGTATTTTACAGTGAAGTCGTAGTTAGAGAGTCTTGCTACCCAACGCTGTTCTAGGGCTCCCAGCTTTGCAGTCTCTAAGTGTGTTAGAGGATTGTTGTCTGTGAAAGCTGTGAACGGGGCGGATGCCAGGTAATGCTTGAAACGCTCTGTGATCGCCCAGACCAGGGCCAGGAACTCTAGCTTGAAGGAGCTGTAGTTCTCCGGGTTCCTTTCTGTGGGACGGAGCTTTCTGCTGGCGTAGGCTATCACCTTCTCCTTGCCCTGCTGACGTTGAGATAGGACTGCTCCTAACCCTTCATTACTTGCATCGGTATACAACAAAAACGGTAGATTGTAATCAGGATAGGCCAGGATCTCTTCTCCAGTTAAAGCATCCTTTAACGTTTGGAAGGATTTGTCCTGTTCTGGGCCCCAGTGGAACGGGGGTCCCCTGATCTTGCCGTTTTTGGATTGACCTACTAAGAGATCTTGCATGGGGGCGGCTATCTTGGTATAGCCTTTGATGAATCGTCGGTAGTACCCGACCAGGCCTAGGAATTGACGTACCTCTTTGTGATTGGTTGGTGCTGGCCAGTCCTTGATTACGGTGACTTTGTCCGGATCCGGTGCTACGCCTTCAGCGCTTACCACATGTCCTAGGTATTGGACCTTGGGTTTCAGCAGGTGGCACTTGGACGGTTTCAGTTTCATCCCGTACTTGGACAGTGACTCGAACACTTCACTCAGGTGTTGGAGGTGATCTTCATAGGTCTGAGAGTAGACAATGACATCATCAAGGTATAACAAGACAGTCTCAAAGTTCTTGTGGCCCAAACAACACTCCATAAGTCTCTGAAATGTTCCTGGGGCATTGCACAAACCGAAAGGCATACTGTTGAACTCGCATAGTCCCATGGGAGTCGTGAAGGCCGTCTTCTCACGATCCTCCTCTGCAACGGCAACCTGCCAGTACCCACTAGTAAGATCTAATGTGGAGAAGTAGTTGGCAGATTTGAGTGCAGCTAGTGACTCTTCTATGCGTGGTAACGGGTATGCATCTTTGTGTGTGACTTTGTTGATTTGCCTATAGTCTACGCACATCCTCATACTACCATCTTTCTTTTTAACCAGGACTAGTGGTGCGGCCCAGGGACTACAGCTATCCCTAATGACTCCTGCATTCTTCATGTCCTGAAGCATCTCTTTTGCTTTCTGGTAGTGAGTGGGCGGTATAGGCCTGTACCTTTCTTTGATAGGTGCATGGTTGTTTGTGCGGATATGGTGTTGTACCCCTTTAATCCTCCCAAAGTCAAGTGGGTGTTTGCTGAACACTTGCTCATACTCCCGAACCCGGTATACTCCATTTTTCTGGTGAGAGGGTGTATTGTCAGTTCCTACACTGAGGTCTTGACACCATTTCTCTAACTGATCTTTGGAGTGAGGGGGTTCATCAGTGACTGTTTGGTTTGAGGATTTCACATCAATCACAGCATCATCTTTTACTTGGTACAATTTTGCGACAGTTGCATATCTTGGCAGTCTGACTTCGTCATCACCATAATTTAATATGCGTACGGGGACTCTCCCCTTTCTTACGTCGACTAACCCTCTGGCTGTCAAGAGCGTAGGACTACTATCAGACATTACAGGTTCTACTACAGCTTGGTAGTCCTGCCCTCTGAGGCCTATGGCTGCTCGACACCAGATCATCATTTCACTTCTGGGTGGTACCACAATTGGAATGGGATCTGTGACCCTTACTCTGCCAATTTCACCATTTGACAATGTTACCTGTTGTTGATACACCAGAGCTCTGATCTGCTTTTGGATAGCCCTCTTTTCTCTGGGTTTACCGGCTTCAGCACTCTGTTGGAGTAAAAACAACACTTCATCGAGGCATTTGATAATGACATTGGTACCCAATATGACATATGGATCCTTGTGGTTAGGCTTATCCTGGACCACTAAGATACCCTGGTTTTTCAACTGCACCCTCCCCACCTTTACTGTAGCTTCCCATTGTCCCTCTATGGTAACCGGTATACCATTAGTGGCTTCGAGGTTCATCTCGGGGTTAGGGGGTTCTAGCTTAACATCTGGCCAGAACTGCTTGTAAAGGGTACTGGGGATGGATGTCACCTGGGATCCAGTGTCTATCAAGGCGGATATAGCGATGCCATCGATGACGATTGGTAAGTATGGACAGTCTCCCACATACTTGTGTTCCCAACTGGACGTAGGGCCTGCACAGTCTACTCCTGGGGTTGGCCCTTCTCGCCCAGGGGTCGCTCGTTTAAAGGACGGGATTGCAGGTTGCGTCCTCCTAAGTCGTTCTGCTGACTGTTGCGGCGTCTGTCAGGACTGCGGCGGTCTGCAGGTTTTCCTCGCAACGGCTGTGTCTTTCTCCTCATCCACGGGACGTCGTCAGGGCTGTCGGCGAGTTGAATCTTGTCCGATGGCCTTGCATCTGTCTTGGGTCTTCTCCCAGCTTGTAGCTTGGCCACATCTTTCATCAGCTGCTCGACATTAGCACACAGTTGCTCAAACCGGTCAGGTGTTACAGTCTGTGCACTTGACTGAATCGCAGGGATTGGAGATGCTGCTGCCGGCACGGAAGGGGTGTCAGCGTACTGCTGCTGCTGTGAAGCGGGATCAGGTACTTCAGCGAGTCGTTGTCCCCAAACTGTTAAGTCTCTCAAGGTGTCAAACTCTGCGCCTGGATTTTGTATGGACCACCAGCTTGCTTGCTTTCTATCCTCAGATAGTCTAAGGCCCACAATAAATTGTCCAATTAACGCTTTGTTTTCATCTCTGACACTATCAGGATCAATTTGTTTTAACAGTCTGTATGCTTCTTGCAAGCGCAGCGAATAATCAAGGACACTTTCTTGTGCCCCTTGGTTACAACGATAGAATGACAGTATTAGTTCAGCTTCGGTATGGCGCTCAAAAACCCTAGTTAACTTAGCGAATATCTGCTCCACAGATTCCTGAGTTTCTACAGGCCAACTGCGGCTCTGCAGTTCAGCTGCACCGGTTAACTGTCCCATAATAACTGAAGCTCTTTGCTTACCGGTCATCGGGTACATGTTCAGCGTCTGGCATATCTTCCTCTGGAAGTTCTCCAAGGTACTGGGTACACCGCTGTACTTAGGTAACCAGGTCGCACTAGGAACGTAGGGTAGAGATAACGGCATAATCGGAGCGGGTTGCGGTGGCATACCGCCGACTTGTTGCTGTCCATCAAGAGGTAGATTTTGAGGTGCCGCTTGGTTTAGCGGGGGCACCGCGTGATCGGGAGCCGGGTTACTCATGGTCACTCCCCCTTAGATAAGGGTAGCCTTTCCCTCGGTTTCAAACGGAAGTGTCGGCCTCGCGGTGAGGAGTGAGGCACCACGGGAGTTTCCGGTTCCTGCTGCGTACAGGGGAAGTCGTCAGAGCGTGGGGGCGGGGACAATCTTCGCGACCTCTGCACAGTCACGCCCCTTCTTTTCCCGCCTTTTCGCGCAGCAATTGCGGACCAAATGTACAGTTCGATATTTACAGTCAATAAATAGCACACAATACCCGTGATAACGGGCCTGCTCATATCCTGTTCGTGACGCCAAATTCTGACTCACCGTAGCCGGGGGTACACGTAGCGGGCGTTGCTTCTTCTCCAGTCACGGAACCGCGCCTGCGATGGTGTAGGCCCGGTGGTCCAGATCAATAGGGGAAATGGCGGAACAGTAGGGGTGATTTGTCTTCGTGACGCCACCTGCGGGTGTTCTGGTAACTTTACCAGCGCTGCGGGTTCTCCGGGGGATGTTAAGCAGCTAGATGGGACGCTCCCCACAGGATGAGCGGGAGTCCCCGGAGCCGGGAGCTGCGCAAGATGTTGTGCGGCAGCTGCAGTAATGCTGCTGTTAGGCCCAGGAAGTAAACGCAGACACATCAAAGTCTTTTTAGTACCTTTTACTGGTGATATTCAGGTACGCCAGACCAGGTTCGTGGAGTTTAGCAATCCTGGAGTTTCACAGCAAGCAGTTTGTGTAGGCTTCCTTGTCTCTATACTTCTGGTGCTAGGGTCGGGTGGATGTGGAATCCAACCGGACCGGGCAGTGTGTTCAATAGAACGGATTTCACCTGGTTGTCAGCACTGAGGGCACTGTAAAAGGGTGATGATAATTCTACCTTCTTCCCTGGGCTCTCATTGGTAGGTGTGACAGGTGAACAGAGGGCTAGACTCCCTGTGAAGTATGCTGGTTCTCTGCAGTGGCTTTGTAGCTTCCACAGCTTCGGTTCCAGTAACCGGTGATTAAGGAAAGAGTCAGATTAACTCTGTGTTCCTGAGAGGTGTTCTCCTTCTTCCTCTTATCCCAATTGCAGGGATTCCCACTTGCTAGCTGGCTGGTTGGGCCTAGTGTGTTCCTCATAGGGTGGAGGTTTCACACAGGCTGGCAGCTCTTGTAGCGTCTACCACACTCTGAAGTTTCTCCCTCCAAGACTCTATTTATAGGGGAAACTGGTTCAAAGTCACCAGTGGAGCTCCCCCTAGAGGCTCGGGGTGAAACCAGGTGTTCTAAGTGTTGTGGTGTTGTGTGGGTTTTGCTGTGCTGTTACTTACTCCATTCATGCCTAAGGATTTCTGTGGTGCCCAACAGGTGCCAAGGTGCCACATTGTCACCTGGTATAAAAGACTCCTGTCCACACACTCAATCAGTCAGACTCTAACCTCTACAACATGGGCAAGACCAAAGAGTTTTCTAAGAATGTCAGGGAAAAGATCCTACAAATGCACAAGGCTGGAATGAGCTACAAAACCATAAGTAAGACGCTAGGAGACAACTGTTGGTGCAATAGTAAGAAAATGGAAGAAATACAAAATGAGTGTTAATCAACATTGATCTGGGGCAAAATCTCACCTCGTGGGGTATCCAATATCATGAGGAAGGTGAGAGATCAGCCTAAAACGACTTGGGGGGAACTTGTTAATGATCTCAAGGCAGCTGGAACAGCTGTCACCAAGAAAATCATTAAGTCCTTTTATTGCAGTGGAGAAATTTTTACATGGTGCAGGGAGGTAAAGAGACGGACAACGAGTCATTTCACATCAAAGTGGTGTTTCCACTGGTCCAGTGGACCAGCGGACAAGTGGAAGCACCACTTTGGTGCAAAACGACTCGTTGTCCGATTCTTTCCCTCCCTGCAATAAAAGGACTTAGTGCAATATCTATGCGGGTGAGGGCACCTTTTTTCAAAACTTATTCAAAGATCTCTTGCGGTAGCACACCGCAAAATAAGCACTTTTAATATTGTGCCATTAAACACAGTGTGTATGCATTTAGGGCTTGTTTAGGTTTGGTGCCCAGATTTTTTCCTACCTGATCTCCAAGAAAACAATTAGTAACGCATTATTCTGTAAGGATTAAATTCCTGCAGTGCCCGCAAAGTCCCACTGCTCAATAAGGCACATGTGCAGGCCTGTCTAAAGTTTGCCAATGAACACCTTGGTGACTCTGAAAGTGATTATAAGAAGGTGCTGTGGTCCTATGAGACAAAAATTTAGCTCTTTGGCATTAACTCAGCTCGCCGTGTTTAGAGGAAGAGAAATGCTGCCTATAACCCAACGAATACCATCCCCAAAGTCAAGCATGATTTGGGGGTGTTTCTCTACTTAGGGCACAAGACTACTTCACCGCATCAATGGGACAACGGATGGAGCCATGTACTGTAAAATCCTGAGTGACAACCTCCTTCTCTCATTAAAAATGGGTCCTGGCTGGGTTTTCCAGCAGGACAATGACCAAAAGCATACAGCCAAGGCAACAAAGGAGTGGCTCAAAAGAAGCACATTAAGATCTCCAGACCTTAATCCCATAGAAAATTTATGGATGGAGCCGAAACTTTGCATTGCCAAGCGGTAGCCTCAAAGTCTTAAGGATTTAGAGATGATCTGCAAAGAAGAGTGGATTAAAATTCCTCCTGACGTGTGTGTACACCTCATCATCATCTACAAGAAATGTCTGACTGCTGTGCTTGCCAACAAGGGTTTTGCCACCAAGTATTAAGTCTTCTTTGCCAGACGGATCAAATACTTATTTCCCTTTGCAAAATGCAAATACATTTATATAATTTAGACAATGTGATTCTCTGTATTTTATTTTTGATATTCTAACTCTGTTAAAATTAATCTACCCTTAAAATTATAGACTGTTCATGTCTTTGTCAGTGGGCAAACTTACAAAATCAGCAAGGGATCAAATACTTATTTCCCCCACTGTAGCTTATAGTTATAAAATTAAAGTGGGCTCCATTAATAATACCTAAAACAAGGTAAGGGTAGAGGAGTAACCATTGAAGCAATACTGGCCAGGGTCACACAAGGCCATTTTCTTTTTTAAGCCCTTAGAAAAACAAATCAGTTATTCTAAGGGTGCCAATAGTGTCCCCTAAGGTGCTGGTCGTTTTTTGGAATTTTTGGACTTACCGGTAGTCATTTTTTCACCAAAAACACATGTGTTAACGCATGCGTCAACGCATGGTGCCTACATGTGCCATACGTTAACACATGTGTCTCCCAAAGGGCGCCATGTTAAAAAAAAGGCATGCATTTTTGTGCAGCATCCCAAAAAAACGCTGCTAGCAGCGTTTTTAGGTGCTGTAAAGAAAACGCATGCGTTTTTTGAAAAACGCACACACACATGCATTAACACATATGCATTTTTGGACTTTGAGAAAAAAATTGGCAAAATGATCCCAAAAACGGATTTAAGCCAAAAACGAATGGTTTATGTGACCCTGTCCTATGTTTTGTTCCACCTTGATCTATAAACAATAGTATAAATTAGATTTGCTGCAATGGAGGATTGCCAAGTTTTTGAAGTCGTTAACAAATTATCTTATTTTTAATATATGAATTCAAGAAAAAATGTCATTACTAATTCTCATTAAATACAATTATATTATATTATTATATTCCAGGGGAACCAGAGACAATTTTAATCAAAATATTGCTCTTTGCAAAATTAAATAAGGGGTAACAAATTGCACCACAAAATGCTAACAAATTGCACCATCACACAAAGACTTTTGGGATGAATTTGTTCAAGCGAGTTTCAGACTGTTAAATGAGTACTCATCGGCTATATATAAGTCATTCTGCACTTGTATTGTCATGAACAGGTAGGGTGGGAAAACACAGTCTCTCTGTGGCTGAACCTCCACCCAACTGGTTCCTGTACAGACCTCCAAAGAAGAAAGAGGAGAGTTTGCCAAGAACAACAATCACAACAGAGAAAGCATACAGGGAAAGACTATAATGCCATTGACAGTAAGCTAAGGGACAGTATGCATCTAAGTTTTCCTTCCAGCTAGATATCCAAAGGCTAATCCCTGTCCCCAAGATCACCAATTGTAACATTCACAGGGTGAACGTCCAGGAATAGACCCACTGGGCTGAGGCACCAATCGCCACCTGGAAGATTGGCCTGAATGGCTACCAAGTCTTCTGCTGAGCCTCAAGTGGAGAGATTAGGCTTATGCTGGTAGGTAGCCGCCAAGTGCAACTCCATGGGGTCTCAGTAGTAGTACCAACACAGCTGACTCAAGGGGTCGAACTCTTATGGGCAGACCCAGACTCTGGTGTAGATACAGCGAAGACGGCTGGATGCAGACAAGTATAATCTCTGGGTAGGTGCAGCAGGTGAGACAACAGGATTGGTGCACACGATGCGGCAGCCGGATAGATGTGAAAGAGGCAGCAGCAGGACAGGTGCAGATAATGCGATGGGAGATGCGACAAACGGACTGATTCAGTAGATGTGGCAGAAGCATGGATGCGGACTGGAGTTTGTGCGGCGTGTGCGGGTCCTGAGAGCAGAAAGCATCAGAAGCAGCCCAGACAGACACTGTGGAACCGTTGGAGGAGTGAGCACACCATGCCAAGGTCTCACCTAGATTTCCCATTTCCCCCTCCCCAAGGGAGTGAAGGGACATGAGAGCAAGAAAGAGCACAGGGAACTCAGGCAAGGCAACAGATATAGCAGGAATTTCTCCAGATGGAAGCTTACCTGCTGTAATAGGAACGACACAACAGCTTAAGAGCAACGAGCTCCTCCACAGGTAGTAATACAAATTCTATATCTGACATGGAGTGATGTCAGGAGCAAGTATATATAGCAGAAGGGGGAAACAATCTCAAGCTGCACCTGGAATGAAGACTATGATAATACTCAGCCAACAAGGAAGAGGTCCGCAACGTACATCAGCTAAATAACAATTAAGTGAGCTTTACAGAAGGCCTGCAATCTATTGAACAAGTCCTAGAGCCTAGGGGCCCCAAAAGTCCTTTTTGGCCTATAGAAAAAGACTAATGTTATTAAAGATTTGCAATAATTGGGGGCCCCATTTGAGCTTTTGCAACGGGGCCAGTGAGTTTCAAGTTACGCCAGTGTCTACATACAACACTGCACAGAATACTACAGTGTCTAAATGAGATAAATATAATCCCAAGGCACGAATATAAAATTACAGGGCCATATGGTAAAGTGCAGAGTGCATGGAGAGATTCTAAAGTGCATGGTATGGCTAAAATGCAGAGACCCACATAAGGAATCCCTAAAATAAGGCATAAAAAAATTATGTAAGCTGCATCATATGATACTCAAAGGATATAGGGTAAGTCCCTAGAGACCGAGCTGGCAGTGGAAGACAAGGCACAACGCATATCGCCGCTTGAGGCTTCGTAAGGAGCTTGCATCTATCTAGGACAGGCCATTACACCCTGATTTAGGGATGAGCGAGTCCTAAATTACTCGGAATCGCTAGACCCGCACGAGTCCGAGCCCAGGACTCGGTACTCGTGGCGAGTCTAGCGAGTCCAATGTTAAAGAATAGGGAATATGGATTCGCGAGTCCCGAATAGATAATACAGGACTCGGAATCGCAGACTCGCTAGGATTCGGAGCATTGGACTCAGGGGCTGGCCGGAGCCTCTTCCCCTGGGTGGCAGTTAGGTATCCCCGGCCCTGGTTGAGAAGCGGGGGGGGGGGGGGTGGGTGCTGTCGGGTCCAGGCAGCCTTGAGAACCGGGGGGGGGGGGGGTGGGGGGGGGGGTATAGTGCTGTCGGGTCCAGGCAGCCTTGAGAACCGGGGGGGGGTGGTGCTGTCGGGTCCAGGCAGCCTTGAGAACGGGGGGGGGGGGGGGGGGTGCTGTCGGGCCCGGCGGCCTTGAAAAGCGGGGGGGGGGCTATCAAAGCTGACCTTACCTCCTCCAGCCGCGAAGCAGCCCGCCTGCCGCAGACCGACTCGCCGGCCGCAAAGCGACGCCCGATTTGGACTCGTTACTGAGCGAGTATTCGCTAAAAGACTCGCCGATTCCCGAGTCCAGCGAGTCCCTTAAGAATCGCCGAGTAACGAGTCCTAGCGAGTAGACTCGCTCATCCCTACCCTGATTATAATTCACATATGGGTGCAAGTGAAACATTGCACTGCACTTGACATACATCTGAGTGCAGTGCGATATACACCAAGGCCGGCAATGGATCACTGTTGTATGACATTTGGCTCGTGCTCGCCGCTCGGCTCTCACATCTGATGCAATACGCTAATGTGACTACAGCCTTACTAATATGCTTGATCTGTCCCTGTATAGTATAATGTTGTCATCAGAACCTGCTGATTGCACTAATGTGCTGCAAACAATAATGATTTTTGCTATGGTACAAATGGTTCAATCAGCCAGTAGTGTAGCTGGGTCGCCCCAGGCCCACTAACATGGTGATAGCATGCCGATACAATCCAACTTTGTTGTTGAACAGAGAACCATGGTATAGTGCATTGCTTTAGGTCTGTGGCCCATATAATGTCTGGAATGTGTGCAGAACATGGCATGATCAAGAGTCACCCTGATTGTGTCAGCATGCTAACTGTGCTAGCAGACTTGCTAGGATGCAGTGCTAGGTGAGTATAGTGTTTATTTCTTTAGTTTGTAAGGCTGGGGTCACACTTGCGTTTATTTTTTTAAATTCTGATCCGGTTTTCAGCTTTCAAAAAGCTCAAAACCGCATCAGGAAACGCTCTTCATAGGAGCCCATTATAAATACTGGATTGCATTACATGCAATCCGGTTACCGCATCCTGTTATGCAGCCTGCATTAAAAATCATGCAGGCTGCAGTTTTCGGAGCAGTTCTAAGCCCCGCAATGCGGTAACCGCATTGCTCAGGATGTGTAATCCTGAGCAATGCGGTTACTGTATAGTTTGCTTATCCCGGCTGCCACCGGGATAAGCAAACTGTTAACAGTCTAAAAAAAGCTTTAATGTTAATAATAATTGTGCCCATCATGTCTCTAGGGGATGCCCACCACCCCTAGAGACATGTTACCTACTCAGGTGGGCATGTTATGGGTTTATATTGCTTGTACAGTAAGCCGACTCCTGCCGTGGACACTGTGTGGGGGTGGACAACAGGCTGCAGCACCTACAGACTCAGTATTGTGGATTGAACAGAATGATGAGTGTGTAGTTTGGGCATATATGGCGATGCTGTAAATGTAAGTAACGTGTCTTTGTTGTAAATTCTGAAGATGAATTATAGCAGGAAAAAGTTGTCATTGTGGTCTGGAACAGATAGAAAAAATTGGAAGAGTGAATGACTCCATCTAGAATAAGTCAGTTGGAAGTCTTTATCTACCATATCATTGTACTGTATTGCAATTTTGGACTATTGCCAAGATTCCACTAGTAAAATTTACTCTGGGGTCCCATTGTTTGGCTACATGCACATATTACATTACCCTTGTTCATAAATTTACATATGCTTCTGTAAAATGAATAACTAAATGGATAACTTCTTAAATAATTGATAAGATACTGCCTATACCTGTGCATAGTGAATTAAGTATATTGTATCAATTGATGCTCATTTAGTGTGGTAAGGCCTAGTCTGCCCAGAGGCCCACCAGAGGGTTCACCAGTTCACCTGTAGGCCAGTCCATACCTGCTGTGATCTCATAACATGTTTTCTAGGACTAGTGTCTACCACTATACAGTCACCATATGGTAGTAATATTGGCCTTTTATTGTATTGTAACAGCATGGTCATCTGGTGTGGTTGCCTTTTACCCACTATGAGTGTGATGTATCATTATAGTTGGCAACATGCTTACTTAGGTTAGGGTCCATTGAGATGTGTTTTGGCATCCCAGGGCTGAACCATGAGCAACGCCTCTGTAAACACCTGTGATTCACCCCAGTGGGGGCCGTGGGGTACTCAGAGCCGGGCCTCTCTCTCTTTCGACGTTCTCGAGTGTCTTGGGGGGCTGTCATGGTGGCATGATCCGGTCTGTGGCCACCCGAATGGGCGGTCAATAAAAAGGCAAGGGGAGTTTAAGGGTAAAGAGTTTTTAGAAAAAAAACGGGATTTGGGGGGTGATTGTCGTGATGCCACCAGTGGTATGCGCCTGTTAGTGGCCGCTGCTGCAGGCCAGGACCTCTGGGGATGGTGGAGTGGCAACTAGGATGATGTCGCTCCCCACGAGTGGAGCAGGTTCCCCAGGGCATCCAGAGAAAGGGGTTGTTGAAGTTCTTGGCTGGCTGCAGGGCGAGATCAGGGCAACTCTCAGGCAGGCTCCTGCTGCCTGCGCAGAGTTTCAGTCTACCGCTCCTCAGGTGGAAAATAAACAGTCTCACACAATGCTGAGTTCCAAACCCAGTTTACTGAGCTCTTCTTTGCACGCAAAACAGGTTGCAGCTGAAGTACAGTGGCAGTCCAGGTAGTCCTTAGCAACGAGGATGGCTTGTCCAGTACACCTCTTTCATGTGCCTTCCCTCACGGGTCTCTCTTCTTTAGCGCTAGCTGTTCTCCTCCTTCCTGCACGCGCCTCCACGTACAGAGCCACCCCAATCCAGCAGCCACAGGCCTTCGTGGGGCAACTTGCCATGTCCCATGGCCCTAGTATGGCTGCCTTCTGGGTGGATATGCCGGGAGTTGGCCACAGCTCCTCAAGATCTCATGGCCGCCGTTTCGGTGGTTGGAGCTTGGAGTCTTCTCGCCACCTTCAGGGCCGGGTCCCTGCTGCTCGCCCTGCCCTTCCGATTCACTTCAGATTCAGGAGCACGGGAGGATCGCTCACTGCCCATGTCCCTAGGGCTCCCTCTGTCTCTTCATGGTCTCTGGCCTCGGGACCCAGGATGAGCCTCATCGCAGCTCAAGTCCTCCAGGTCCTTCCTCTCTGTCCTTCCTCTCTCACTGACCTTCTCTACTCAACTGCCCCGTACAGTGCATTGTAAACGTATTTGGCCCCCTTGAACTTTTCAACCTTTTGCCACAGTTTTCAAACATAAAGATATAAATTCTAAGGTTTTTGTGAGAATGAACAACAATTGGGACACAATCGTGAAGTGGAACGAAATTTATTGGATATTTTGAACTTTTTTAACAAATAAAAAAAATTAAAAGTGCGGCACGCAATATTATTATTATTAATATTATTCAGCCCCTTTACTTTCAGTGCAGCAAACTCACTACAGAAGTTGAGTAAGGATCTCTGAATGATCCAATGTTGTCCTAAATGACTGGTAATGATAAATAGAATCCACCTGTGTGTAATCAAGTCTCCATATAAATGCACATGCTCTGTGATAGTCTCAGGGTTCTGTTTCAAGTGCAGAGAGCATCATGAAGACCAAGGAACACATCAGGCAGGCCTGAGATACTGTTGTGGTGAAGTTTAAAGCTGGATTTAGATACAAAAAGATTTCCCAAGTTTTAAACATCTCAAGGAGCACTGTGCAAGCAATCTTATTGAAATGGAAGGAGTATCAGACCACTTCAAATCTACCAAGTCCCTCAAAACTTTCATCTCAAACAAGAAGAAGACTGATCAGAGATGCAGCCAAAAGGCCCATGATCACTCTGGATGAACTGCAGAGATCTACAGTTGAGGTGGGAGAGTCTGTGCATAGGGCAACAATCAGTAGTACACTGCACAAATATGGCCTTTATGGAAGAGTGGCAAGAAGAAAGCCATTTCTCAAAGATATCCAAGTCTTGTTTGACGTTTGCCACAAGCCACCTGGGAGACACCAAACATGTGGAATAAAATGCTCTTCAATAAACATCCAACTTTTGGCAACAATGCAAAACTATATGTTTGGCGTAAAAACAACACAGCTCATCGCCCTCAAAACACCTTCCCCACTGACAAACATGGTGGTGGCAGCATCATGGTTTGGGCCTGCTTTTTTCAGCAAGGACAGGGAAGATGGTTAAAATTGATGAGAAGATGGACGAGCCAAATACAGGACCATTCTGGAAGAAACCTGTTGGAGTCTGCAAAAGATCCTGAGACTGGGACGGAGATTTATCTTCCAACAGGACAATGATCACAAACATAAAGCAAAATCTACAATGGAATGGTTCAAAAATAAACGTATCCAGGTGTTAGAATGGCCAAGTCACAGTCCAGACCTGAATCCAATCGAGAATCTGTGGAAAGAGCTGAAAACTGCTGTTCACAAACGTTTCCATCCAACCTCACTGAGCTCCAGCGTTTTGCAAGGAAGAATGGGCAAGAATTTCAGTCTCTCGATGTGCAAAACTGATAGAGATATACCCCAAGCGACTTGCAGCTGTAATTGCAGCAAAAGGAAGGGGGCCGAATAATATTGCACGCCCCACATTTCAGTTTTTTATTTGTTAATAAGTTTAAAATATCCAATAAATTTGTTCCACTTCACGTTGTGTCCCCCTTGTTGTTGATTCTTCACAAAAAATTATAATTTATATCTTTATGCTTGAAGCCTGAAATGTAGCAAAAGGTTGAAGAGTTCAAAGGGACCAAATACTTTTACAAGTCACTGTACTTCCTGTGGTGTTTCTCCTTTGTTCCTTTCCTTTCCCTGACCACTTCCTGCTCACTGTCCACCCAACACCTTTCTCCTCCCGCCATCCAACAGGCTGCCTGTGTCATCCTACTACCTGGGTTCACCCGCTTTCCCTGGGACCGGGTGTGTTGGGTGTGTTTGTGGGTGACTGGACTTACCGAACCTGGTTTCCGCAGATGGGAATACTACCCCAGGATGTGGGTGCAGTACCCCTTAGTGGCGAACGGACCGCAGGGCTACCACGCATGATTAATGAGTATATTTATCATTGATTGATTGACATGTTTATATTGACAAATGCTTGTCTGTGGGACAGCATTTTTAAATGTGGAGGCTAGACACACTCCATGATTCCCAAACACACATACATACACTCACACATCATACTGTACACACTATATCTCACACACCACGCTCCTCCTATTTGTTCCTCCAGACTCCTGACTTTAAGGACCTTTAAGGTCCTTTACTCACATGACCATAATGTAATCAAAGGAAAGGTCATTCTACACTTATAACCTCAGAAACTCCACTGATAATGCAGTTTCTGGTTTGTAAAGGCTGGGTGCCACAAACTGACCAGCACGCCAAACTTGCAGCTATGTAAGGCCTTCCCTTCATCCTCTTTATGGATGAAGAAATACCAGTGGAAAAAATAGCACGATCTCCTGCTGGGCGCTCAGAACAGAGCAAGGATTCCTGATCAGGTGAAAAGTCCTTTATTAAGAATAACCTCTGTCACTACGACATGTTTCGACGGTGTATGCGTCTTTCTCAGTGGAATCACTCTGTTTGAGCGGCCAGCAGGAATCCTCTCTGTTCTGAGCACCCAGCAGGAGATCCTGCTATTTATTCCACGTATTTCTCTCACCCTGAGGCACGGCAGTGCTGCTCGTTCTTAGCTGCAAGGACTGATGCCGTAGTTACGCTTAACGACCGATCATAGGACCTTCTGACTCACTGCACGTCATATGGAAGTGAAGAGGGAGCCTGTTAATTACAGGAACACCTGGTTAATGCGAACCCCCATAATCGCTCATACTTACACTGGTTGTGCATGGATGCACAAACTAAGGTTATAGATTCAAAACCATAATTAACAGAGACTAAGGCGATATGTACCATTGCGCCCCTTCTCTCCTTTTCTTTATGGATGAAGGCCCAGGACAACTGCCCAGTTTGTACACCCACACCCGACCAAAATTCTACTCTGAGAGAAATCCATATATACTGTTCTATTAGGCAGTTGTTTTGCTTAATGAGCTGTAAGAAAGCAGTAAAAGGTTTATTAATCAACAGCTTTCACTTCCAGACCTAATTAGTGTCATTATAACCCGGCTATTTGTACTGCTAAGACAGCTCTGGAAATCTGAAGTGCACAGAAAAATTGTCAGGTAGTGCTCCTGTGACCTGAACTTAGAAGCCCCAAAACAAAAAATGTAAATGATAAAGTTATTTTTCAGAATATAAATCATTCTTCAACCTGTTTATTTCACTATTGTCAAAACACCCTAAATGAAATGCCATAACGGGATTTTCTTTATTGTAAATATAAAATGAACCATGAAAAAAAAGTAAGGAAGACTGTGGATATACAGTATAGGTGCTGCCTGAGCTATTGCATAGGGAGTCAATAGATAAGATGGTCGACTGGCACCCTAAAAGCAACTTCCTACTGTCTTTAATTTTACATATAAAGAGCTGAGAAAATGAATGTCACCGCTTATAATTACAGAGAGATTGTGCATTGGATAGTGCAGGTGCTCTGTTGTATGTTAGCTAAGGAGCCCATATACTGCATGTTAGCAGATAAAAAAGCACGCGGTGTCAGAGATTTGGAGCGCTAAAGAAACCACGGGTTGGTGATTATATTACCAATTTTATCCGCGTGTTTTTTTATCTGCTAATCTCCTTCTCCCTTATGGGAGTGCGGTGTGTGAGCTGCTCTAAGATCCACAGGACCAGGCAGTAGTCATAAAGACTCACCCTTGAATGATCAACTGATACACGTGTGGAGCTGGGACAGAAGCCAGTGCATCGAGTCTGCCTCTTCGGTGGAGGAGTGAAGGAGCTCACCTCCATCTCCGGAGGAACTAAGGAGCCGATCCCAGGCCCGGAATATCAAAGGAGGAGGGAACATTGGACCCTGTCACTTGGTGACCCACATTAAGTCATCAGTCTGGTTGTGCGGGGAGTTGCACAACCAGTAAAGGTTAATGCACACATAGTAAAACCGCGTATTAAGTTCCTTCAGTTGCAGTGTGGCGCAATATCTGTTTTTTCTTTCAATTACATATACTGCATGTTGGCAGGGTCACTAATGTGTGTTTCCTTTTATTGTGGCATTCCTGTCTCACATAATGGCACCATTCATAGTCAACCCTACCATCCTATCAAGCATGGCAGATCCTACTTGCATTTGATTAGTCTTGGAAATTTTAATCAATACATTCCAGAAGTGAGATTTATGCAGGCTATTCCTAATCTGTCCTGGTCATCTACTTCATGAACGCATAAGGTCCACCAACCCATCCCCAGTGATACTCAACAAAATTGCCAAGTTGTTCCTTGAATGTATCTGTAGCCTATCTGGTCCTATATTCACACTGAGTCAACTAACATAAGGAATTGCACAGTGATGAGAAGGCTGGGGCTAAATAATGACTTTTGCCACAAGAGACACATGACCCGTGATCGCTGTGTGCCACTGCAACAATGCTGCATAGTCCAAATGAATGATTATAAATTGTTATCCACAATGTAGTGAGATTGTGGCTAGCATATAGCGGTGGTTTTGGTGTCTTGAAGTTCACAATCTGACCCCATTCATTTCCATTATGCTGCAATGTAGCAGCAGTGAAGAGAACTCTTTAGCCAAGCAACTTGGGATTCAGGGTCTGTGCATGCTAAATGTTCTCCTCCAAACTTTATCAGACCTTTCTTGTCGTTTTCTCTCCTTCTCTTACTTTAACTTTCTTTTCTTTGTCCCACTCTTATTCCATTCCAGTTTTCCTCAGAGCTACAGTGCCTTGTGAAAGTATTTGGCCCCTTGAACTTTTCAACCTTTTGCCACATTTCAGGCTTCAAACATAAAGATATAAATTCTCAATTTTTTGTGAAGAATCAATAAGTGGGACACAATCGTGAAGTGGAACGAAATTTGTTGCATATTTTAAACTTTTTTAACAAATACAAAACTACAAAAGTGGGATGTGCAATATTATTCAGCCCCTTTACTTTCAGTGCAGCAAACTCACTCCAGAAGTTCAGTGAGGATCTCTGAATGATCCAATGTTGTCCTAAATGACTGGTAATGATAAATAGAATCCACCTGTGTGTAATCAAGTCTCCGTATAAATGCACCTGCTCTGTGATAGTCTCCGGGTTCTGTTTCAAGTGCAGAGAGCTTCATGAAGACCAAGGAACACACCAGGCAGGTACGAGATACTGTTGTGGTGAAGCTTTTAGCTGGATTTGGATACAAAAAGATTTCAGAAGTTTTAAACATCTCAAGGAGCACAGTGCAAGCGATCATATTGAAATGGAAGGAGTATCAGACCACTTCAAATCTACCAAGACCCGGCCATCCCTCTAAACTTTCATCTCAAACAAGGAGAAGACTGATCAGAGATGCAGCCAAAAGGCCAATGATCACTCTGGATGAACTGCAGAGATCTACAGCTGAGGTGGGAGAGTCTGTCCATAGGACAACAATCAGTCGTCCACTGCACAAATCTGTCCTTTATGGAAGAGTCGTAAAAAGAAAGCCATTTCTCAAAGATATCCAGAAAAAGTCTCGTTTGACGACAAGCCACCTGGGAGACACCTAACATGTGGAATAAGATGCTCTGGTCAGATGAAACTAAAATCGAACTTTTTGGCCACAATGCAAAACGATATGTTTAGTGTAAAAGCAACACAGCTCATCACCCTCAACACACCATCCCCACTGTCAAACATGGTGGGGGCAGAATTTATATCTTTATGTTTGAAGCCTTAAATGTGGCAAAAGGTTGAAAAGTTCAAGGGGGCCAAATACTTTCACAAGGCACTGTATCTTGATGTTGACTATACAGTATATTATAGTCCAATGCAATATTTATATATATGGTAGAAAAATTAATTTCAATAAATTGAATTCTGTTTCGGAATAAGAACAGGGAGAGGGAAAATTCTTGGCACCTCCGGTAGGGATAAAATCTTTAAATATTATTCAGCACAGATTAAAAGGGTAACATCATGGTCAGACGGGCCGCATTAAGTGTTTTCTAGAGATACCTATTGCGGTCCGTCTGACCATGATGTTACTGTGATGGATAAAGTTTAAAGACTTTATCCCTATCGGAGGTGCCAAGATTTTGTCCTCTTCCTGTTCTTTCTCCTGGACTGATGGAGCACCAGTGGAATTGTGCACTCCGGAGGATATACACCTTGACAGGTGTGCCACTGGCATGGTGGATACATATGATGCCAGCATGGTGAACACTTTTTCTATTTATACATTGAATTCTGTTTCATTGGTTTGAGCATTTATCTTTAATGGTCAAAAGTTTTCCATTTGTCATCAGTGTTCGAAATCTAGTATTTAGATTGAGAAAATGATTATGTAAGGCAAAGCAAATGCAAACTATTATTTATAACTAGATGGGTGCCCGATGCACAATGCATCGGGATTCTAGCAGAGCGAGTCTCTGACTCGCAATGGCCGCTTCGCGGCCAATGCTTCGCGCTACTAAGGCGACTCGCCATGCCCGCTGCGCGGGCATAGCGAGTCGCCTTAGAGCTGCGCGGCCAATGCTTCGTTCGTATCCACATGACCACGCTGACTCGCAGCGAGAGCGGTCTCAAAAGGGGCAAAAATCCCATTCGTGATTATATAATAGATACAACTAGGATTTAAAAACAACAGAGCACTTGTGGTATTATGGATTGAGTCATTAGTAACAGCCCCTTTTTTTTCAGGGGAATATATAGGGCATATGAAAAGGGGTTGCTTTATGAGATAACCCCTATAATGTGTTTGTCCATGTAGCTATACAAATATTAAAATTGCAAAGGAACTATTTGATATAAGCATGTAGCTCTTTTAAAGACAAATCCATTAGTACCTTTACATAGAAAGTCCATTCCTCCATTTCTGAGAAATCAATATTTGAATTGATATGCAAATGTGAATGAAGTACTATGATTGATCTGAAGCCTCTGTCACTCCAGCTCTAATGCCCCAGCCACCCCCACCTCCTTTTGCTTAAGTGACAATTCTTTTGCTTAAAGTCATACAGCATAAAGGCTGTCAGTCATGCAGGAGGGCAGAACACTGGGCAGGGAATAGAATTGGAGTGACAAAGGCTGATTTGTCAGTAAAGGCATAATGGACTGGCCATGTAAAGGTATCCCTGGACTTGTCCTTGAAAGAGCTACATGTACATATAAATAGCTTGGGATGTGAAATCCTGCTGGCAGATTCTCTTTAACATTGATGTGTCGAGCCCACTGGGACGGGGTACTCGGTACCGGAACGGGTCTGCTGCTGGGGAATGTCACGGGTGGTTCTGGTCCGGACCATGTCCCTGGCCTGACAGTGATAAGGGAATATTTACAGGGGATAATGTCAGTCGTGACGCCACCCACGATGTGTGGTCAATAATGAGGACCACTGCTGCTGCAGAACCTCCGAGGATGATGTGATGGCAGCTAAGATGGAATAGTTCTCAGTGGGCAGAACTGAGTTCCCCGGGGCAGTGTTGGTAAAGTCTATTGTGTGGTATGCAGGCCTGGTGCTGAGTGTAGTACACTTACTGCTCAGACGCTGACCAGCTGTGGCTCTCCAGGCGGTAATTTTCTGCAGACCTGTTGGAGGGAATCATGTGCAGGGAGAATCATGCAATGAAGTCGGAGTCAGGGTTCACCGTGTTTACTTTCCAACTTCTCAGTTCAGTTACAATTCAGTTACAGTTCACAGGTTACAGTCTTTACACGGCACACTTTCCTTCCGGGTTCCTTTACTCCCTGCAGCCGGGCTATTCCTCTCTGTGACCCCTCACTCTGTCTCTGTGTCCTTTCCAGGCTTCTGATTCTCTCTCTTTCCACTGTTTGGTGTGTGTGTCTCCGGACAGTATGGCAGTGACTCGGGCCCCTGTGGGTCCTCCGGGTTGCCACTGAGCTCCCTGTCCTTTGGGGTAGGAACCCTAGCTTGGAACTGGAGTCCCCCGTCGGTTGTCTGGGGTTACCGGTTAAATCATCGGCCCCATTCAGTGCCGACACTCTGCTCTCAGCCTAGCCTGCAGCAGTCCTCAAGTGTGAGGCTCTACCAGGCTCTCTCTACCGTGTCTTCGGGCTCAATAGGAGGGCTACTCCGCCTGCAGTCTGCCGTCTCAGCCGTGTTACTAGGACCCAATATCACTGGTCCTCTCTTCCTCACACTCCTGGGGTGCTGACTCCGATGGGCTTTCTTTCTGTGGCTCACACTGGCTCTCCAGATTCTGCGCTCCTTCCACCCCACTCTTCCAGGACGTGTGTCTCTGTCTTTGCGCTCAGCCTACACCACCTACTGACTCCTTTCTCCTCCCCCTGCTCTATATCTACCCTCTGTCACCTGACCTACGTGTTTGCCCACCCACTGTCTCTAAACCCACCACCCCTTGCCTGCTTAGAGTTCCTAGGCTCCGGTTGGGTGCTGCTCTCTACTGCTATGTGGGTTGTGTGGGCTGTGAGGTGTTGGGGTTCAACTGTCTTTCCTACCTTCCTGGCTGCAGTTCCCTTTGTGGCCTCCTGGTCGCAGGGGCGCCACAGATGTAGTAAGCTGACCACTCAATTGGTTCTTTTTTTTCATTGCTGTAGTGGTACTTTAAATGTAAGTCCCCTTGTTATACTCACCTTCCAGCGGCTTCATCTTCTAGCACCAGGGAGGGAGTCTATAGCAATTTGTGACAAATCCAGTGTTCATAGAGTGCACTGGAGTTGCAACTCTATACAACTCTATGGGTACCTTTACACGCCGCTACCGGCGGGTGGATACAACCAGCTACTTCACGTGCACGAGCACGCACAAACGGTTACAAACGGTAAACGCACAATCTTTACACGCCGCCACAAGCTACGCTACGCTACGTGACATCTATCCCCGGATACACCTGCCGGATGCCTCAAGTCACCTTCTGTAGCTCATCTTACCTCATTTACACACCGCTACAACCAGCTAATATGGGCGGACCTGGTGCAGCAGGGACAGCACATAGGCGTGCCACAATTGTGGATTACGAACGTCCGTATGCTGATAGACAAAGCAAGAAAGCCATGATTGGCCAGGCATCGCAGGAGACTGTTTAATACATGACGCTCGAGCAATTGTGTAGTGTGACTGGTCAGCTCCTTAAATATGCCGCCCTATGCAGCACTACCAATCGTAACGCAGGAGCTTCCACCAATGATCGCTGAAGGGGTGGCGGTATCCCGGAGCCTGTCACGCCCCAGCTACATACCAGGTACATTGCCTGGTGTCGACACATCCTTCTGTTGCTTCCTTACATGCTGATACAGCTCGCTACAATCGCCTTGTAGCCACCTGTTTCCGGCAGTGCTCGGAAACAGATGTATCTGTTGCCGGTTGCCTCCTACCGTCTTTACACGCCGCTACTACGGGTATTTTGCCGCTACAAACTACATTTGTAGCCTGTAGCTGGTTGTATCCACCCGCCAGTAGCGGCGTGTAAAGGGCCCCTATGAGAGCCTCATAGAAATTGTTGAGCCCTTTAGATATAACTTTTGACTTCCGACCACTCAGATGTTACAGGAACAACATGGCTCCGCAGGACCAGAGCGGTGTTGGTAAAAGTGAAGGTACCGAAAGATAAGAATAATTCAGGGGGCTTAGATTTAAAAGTGCCACTCCAGCGCTGAAAAAAACACTCTAGTGGTGCTGTAATGAATAGGGCCTAAAAGTATAAAAGTGTAAAAGTAAACAATTCTAGTCCAATTAAGAACATGCAGAAATAGTATTGTTAGCGTAGTAACCAAATAATTTTCTCTAAATCCCACTAATGTTAATCTTATAGGGAATAATAATTATTAATAATAATAATAATAATAATTAATAATAATTAATAATTAATAATAATATAATTTAATAATTTATATAGCGCTATTAATTCCATAGCACTTTACATACATCATTAATGCTGTCTCTCTTGGAGCTCACAATCTAAACATCCAATCAGTATGTCTTTACAATGTGGGAGGAAACCGGAGTGCCCGGAGGAAACCCACACAAACACGGGGAGAACATACAAACTCCTTGCAGATGTTGTCCTTAGTGTCCTTGGTGGGATTTGAACCCAGGACCTCAAGACCCCAGTGCTGCAAAGGCTACAGTGCTAAACACTTGAGCCACCGTGCTTGCCTGAGAATGGCATGAAACGCGGCAAAGATATTCATGTATCACCAAAGGAGAACTTACCCTCTGCAACATTTTTCTGACAAATATATTGGCTTTCTACCGTTTGCTTGCTGTAGTGTTTACAAGCATTGATTACGGCTCTTCATAGGCAGTCATATAACAGTGACACCTGTAAACCTTAAATTTACCGTATATACTCATGTATAAGCCGAGTTTTTCAGCACATAAAATGTGCTGAAAAGTCCCCTTTCGGCTTATACACGGGTATATACGGTAATTTCTGCCATCAACGTCACTCAGCCCCCCCCCCGTGGTCTACCCCCCCCCGCCGTATATACAGCCCCCCCGTGGTATCCAGGGCCCCCCTTGCTGCACCTGTAAAGGAAGATGTGAGTATACTTATCGCTGCTGCTGCCGCCGCCTCCGCTCCGCTTCTCGGTCACCGCGCTGCTCCGGCCGGGTCTTCATGCTTCCTGTTCCTTCTCCGGCGCTCAGGAAATGACGTCATTGTTCGAGCGTCGGAGAAGAAACAGGAAGCATGAAGACCCGGCCGGAGCAGCGCGGTGACCGAGAAGCGGAGCGGCGGCGGCGGCAGCAGCGATAAGTATACTGACATCTTCCTTTACAGGTGCAGCAAGGGGGGCCCTGGATACTACGAGGGGGCTGTATACAGCTGGGGCTGCTGTATACAGCTGGGGCCCCTGTATACTAATGGGGGGGGGGTCTGTATACCCCTGGGGCTGCTGCGGTATATACCCCCCTGGGGCTGCTGCTGTATATACCCCCTGGGGCTGCTGCTGTATATACCCCCTGGGGCTGCTGCTGTATATACCCCCTGGGGCTGCTGCTGTATATACCCCCTGGGGCTGCTGCTGTATATACCCCCTGGGGCTGCTGCTGTATATACCTCTGGGGCTGCTGCTGTATACTACTACTGGGGCTGCTGTATACTACTACTGGGGCTTCTGTATACTACTACTGGGGCTGCTGCTGTATATACCCCCCCCCCTGGGGCTGCTGCTGTATACTACTACTGGGGCTGCTGCTGTATACTACTACTGGGCTGCTGCTGTATATACCACTGAGGCTGCTGTATACTACTACTGGGGCTGCTGTATACTACCTCTGGGCTTCTGTATACTACCACTGGGGCTGCTGTATATATCTCTGGGGCTGCTGTATACTACATTCCTCTTAATCCACTGACTGTTAATCTTTAGAGGATTCATGTATACATAATATATTATAATATAATTCTAGTTGAATACTAATAATGCTATATAATGACTTGACCACTGCTGTGCCGTAGTAATGGAGAAGCGCGTCAAAACATTCGTGTATCTACCAAAAAGGAGCCCTGTACTCTCTGCGACTTTTCCTGAATAACACTTGGGCTTTGACCTTGCTGGTGTTACCGGCATTATTACGGTCTCATAGGTTTCCAGATGCATATAAGTAGGTGCACCTCGCAACACATTAAATTACTTCAAAACACTATAAAACAGAGATCACTGCATCAACATAAAAAGTGTCTCAAATGCAAATTATAGGGAAATCCATTTCCAGGGCAGTCAATAATGCTGCAGGTTTTAAAAGAGACATTTTAACTCCGTACTGAAAGTCTGGAAAGAAAACAGCATAGTTACATTATCTGTTTTATGCTGTGCTGTGCTGTTTTATGCATTGGATCCATTATGGTGTATGGGTGGAAAATATCTGCAGAAATGTCATATTATCACATAATATTACTTCATACTGAAGTGCGTATTGGGGTTCCACCTGACTCCTCAAAAATTGTGACTCTAAAGCAAACTCTTATGGAGCAATAAATGATAATGACACAAATAGAGCACAAACTTACCTCATTGGTGCTTTATTGAGACTGCGTCCATCTTGTTATACAAACACAAACATAGCAGGTTAGGTTACATTGCTTATCTGAAAAGTTAGAAAAAAACACAATTGGCTTCCAATTGAACTCCTTTTTTGTCATTGCAGCCTATGTGTCATGATAGCAATGGGAAGAAGGAACCCAGGGCGCCTGATCTGCTTGTCAAGCTAGGGAGCCCTGAAACTGTTCCTGATGGTGGAGAGGCCTGAGTCTCCACCCAACCCTGCTCCTGATTCCCATTCCCTCTTACCCCGGAGCTTGGAAGTAAAGGAACCCACAGGTAATGACAGACAGGGTCGAAGCAAAACCCAAGCTCACAGCACTCATACACAGGGAGAATACGATAACTGCAAAAAAGAAAACAAGTACAAGCCGTAGATAAAAATACAACAAGGAAGTTTCCACCAAACATGTAACAACTGTTACCAGATTACTGAAACACCAAGGAAAGGACCACTATACTTAAAGCGTGGAGACTTGCCAAGATAGGACAAAAGCAACTGCAAGCTCCAGCATTAAATTACAATCCATTAGAAAATTAACTCCTTCAAGACTAATGGCTAGTGAACACCAAACTCCCTAACTCTGGGTTAACATCAAAAAAGTACACGGTGCATATAAGACTTCGTAGTGTGAACAGAGTCAGAAGACGCCAAGCAGTCGCAGACCGGAACAGGACATGACACTACGGCTCCCTCCGGGGTTCCAGTTAAATCCTGTTTTTTGTGGATGGAATACATAAATGTGAACAGGGCTTTATCGATATAAGGAATTCTATGTGGGCTCTATAGTTCAGTAAGCATTTTTCATAGCTCCATAAGAAATGAATGCAGAATGATGCACAAACACGGTTTCCTCCTCATTTATGACAGTGACTTGTACTTTTCTTAAATGTGTTGAATAAATATTTTTTTTCCAGGATTTTACGCCAACCAACGGCAGTACATTTTTTTAACCCTTCCTTTTCTTATCAGCAGTGCCGTGTTCTTGAAATATATGCTGGTCCACATCACACATATAATGGTATATCCTATCATTGCCATAAATGTTTGAGATGGGACAACCCGTTATATTAATTAGCCTTATTTTATCATAATAGTGGATCAGTTGTTTCTGGAATCCTTTAAGGAGTAACTATGATTTTAATTTATTTAATTAATCAATTGTACACATGAAAATAAAAACCTTTTAATAAAGTGCTTCTCAATAAATTAGAAAATCATCAAAAAATATCATTTATTTCAGTAATTCAATACAAAAAGTGAAACACATATCATATATTGAGTCATTACAAACAGAGAGATCTATTTCAATTGTTTATTTCTGTTAATGTAGATGATTATGGCTTACCGACAATGAAAACCCAAAAGCCACATCATTTCAGAAAAGTAGAATAATTAACACAAAACACCTGCAAAGGCATATTTAAAATGGTCCCTTAGTCCGGTTAAGTAAACTACACAATCATGGGGAAGACTGCTGACTTGACAGATGTCCAGAAGGCAGTCATTGCTACACTCACAAGGAGGGTAAGCCACAAAAGGTCATTGCTAAAGAAGCTGCCTGTTCACAGAGTGCTATTTCCAAGTATATTAATGGAAAGTGAGTGGAAGGAAAACAAGGGGAAAACACAAGCAGGATAACCTGCAGCCTTCAAACTATTGTTAAGAAAAGCCCATTCAAAAGTTTGGGGGAGATTCGCAAGGAGTGGACTGCTGCTGGAATCAGTGCTTCAAGAGCCACAACACACATATGTATCCAGGGCATGGGTACAACTGGCGCATTCCTTGTGTCAAACAACTCATGGCAAATAGACAACACAAGAAGCGTTTTCCCTGGGCCGAGGAGAAAAAGAATTGGACTGTTCCTCAGAGGTCCAAGGGGTTGTTTTCAGATGAAAGTAAATTTTGCATTTCATTTTGAAAGCAAGGTTCCAGAATCTGGAGGAAAAGTCCAAGCAAGAGTCAAGCAATCCAAGTGCTTGAGGTCTAGTGTGAAGTTTCCACAATCAGTGATGGTTTGGGAAGCCATGTCATTCCTGGTGTTGGTCCACTGTGTTTTATCAAGACTAAAGTCAGCGCCGCTGTCCACCAGGAAATTTTAGAGTACTTCATACTCCCTCTGCCCACAAACGTTTTGGAGATGGAAATTTCATTTTCCAGCAGGACCTGGCACCTATCCACACTGACAAAAGTACCAATACCTGATTTAATAACCACATTATCACTGTGCTTGATTGGCTAGGAACTCACCTGATCTAAACCTCATAGAGAATCTATGGGGTATTGTCAAGAGGAAGATGAAGACACCAGACCCAACAATGCAGATGAGCTGAAGGCTGCTATCAAAGCAACCTGGGCTTCCATAACACCTCAGCAGTGCCACAGGCTGATCCCTCCATGCCAGGCCACATCAATGCAGTAATTCATGCAAAAAGAGCCCCGACCAAGTCATAATTGCTTTTACTGTACATAATGTTCATTAGGCAAACATTTATGAGTTAAAATCATTTTTTCAGTTGGTCTTAGATAATATTCTAATTTTCTGAGATAATGACTTTTGGATTTTCATTAGCTGTAAGCCATAATCATCAACATTTAAGAAATAAAACTTAAAATAGATCACTCGGTGTGTAATGACTCTATATAATATATGCATTTCACTTTTTGTATCAAATTACTGAAATAATATTATCTTTTTGATGATATTCTAATTTATTGGGATGCACCTGTGTATATCTTATAAGAGAAATCTGGTTCTTACTCTGACAGAATTGATTTGGCTAAAGGGAGCCAAATCACATAAGCTTCCAAGCATATTTTACTTAAATGATGCTATCAGACATTAACAGCAGCAACTAAATGGTTAACAGTTATGGCCGGCATCAGCTGCCTATGTAGGCAGATCGGCTCCTGAACCCCCATCATACATGCAGACCCCTTCCCAGGACACTAATTTATTTTCTTTTGCAAGAGTGGGTTAAAGTTGCAGTACCATGCTTGGGTCAATACCCCAACTCTACACAGATGAGTCCTAACAACAATACAACCGTCTAATGGGGCTGACGTCTTCAGTGAATTATCATATAAAAAAGTTGGAAATAAAAATGATCTAAAATTAATAAAGTGAAATGTTCTTCCTAAATAGAACGGCACATTTGCATATTTTCCTATAGTAAATTCTATAACTTGTTTGCTTCTTTTCACTTTCATTTAGACACATTGCATTGCAGTATATATTGTTTTTGTTTGGAGGAAGCAATTAATTAGGATCCAAAGAGAGTTACATGGCTGATCTGCATTTTCTGTGATTGCTCATTCTCAATATTTTAATTAAAATAATTCAGAGCTAAACATAATGCAGTCACAAAATATTACAAAATATCATTTTATGAACCCATCAACCCACACGAAGGCTACGTTCCCATGTTGCGCTTTTATTGAGTTTTTGTAGTTGCAGACTTTCTCCACCTATGATGTAAATTAGGTTATAGGCCCTTCCCATCAGCAGTAATTTACAATCTTGGCTGATCTGGCAGATGTCACCGCATCTGCTGCGTAGCGGCCGACTTGCGGCAAGCCCCACTCATTCTCTGCGGGACTTGCGGTCAGGTGCGGCAAATCTGGTTTTGCCGACTTGTGGCCGCTTGAAAAGACTGCTGCTAGCAGCGTTTTTTCTTTGTGTGGCCTCAAGTGCTGGATTTGCGAGATTCGGCAAAACCGCACTTGCCGCACCTGACTGCGTCCCATAGAGAGTGAATGGGGCTTGCCGCAAGTCGGCCACTACGCGGCAGATACGGTGAAATCTGCTGCATCAGCTGCAATTGTAAATTACCCCCGATGTGAAAGCAGCCATAGGGTATGTGCACACGGTCCGGAGGAGCTGCGTGTTGGACGCAGCTCCTCCAGACCTGAGGGAAGCCGCGTGTGGCCGCAGGGAGACCGCAGCCGCCCTGTACTCACTGTGTGCGGCGGGTGCAGGGCGGCTTCTCCCTGCAGTCACCAGATGGGAGCCGCTTCCGACTCCGCAGCATGAAATGAACATGCTGCAGAGGAGAGGACTCCCGGCAACCCGCACCGCAGCTCCAAAGACGCTGCAGGCTGGTTAAGCATAGTGAGGATGAGATTTCTTGAAATCCCATCCACTATGCCTGTACTTTAATATGCAGCGTTTTGGACACAGCGCAAAGACGCTGCGTCCAAAAGGCTGGGTTTCCTGATCGTGAGGATGCACCCTAACTTGCATTTTTCCTTGCATTTGTGAGTGCAGTTTTTTACACGTGTTCTTATCTTATTTTTAACACTGCGGTTGTTGTCTTTTTTTATATATGTCATGCTTTAAATAAAGCTAAGCATAATGAAAAATCCAGCTCATCCAAAATTAATAGCTTTGCTGTGCGGAGCACGTACAACGCCCTGCCTGGGCATGGTGTGATACAAAAAGTGGAAAATCCAGCTCCCCAAATGTGCAATTATCTTTATTGACCCCTTCACGACCGATGACGTAATAGTACATCCTTGGTCATGTTCCGCCCTCTGATGCAAGCTCACATGCTTTACACGGACAGCCCATGGTCCTGTATTGACCCCGTAAGTTGTCCAGAATCATTTCCTGCTGGCGATGACCCGGTGATGTCAGCAGCAGAAAGTGATAAATTCCCCTTTCTTCAGATGAGTATGGTACCATTTAGTGCCATATAAAAACGCATAGGGCCATAGGGCCCCATATTAACAAAACGCATGCGTTTTTGAAAAAGCACCAAAAAATACTGCATGCTGCGTTTTTTTTTGCAGTATTTTTTGGTGTTGAGCCAAAAACGCACCCAAAAACGCATGGTACATTCAGACATGCGTTTTTGCAATTGGGGCATGCGTTTTTTGCATGCGGGCCTATGGGTACGTTTTTGCAGGCGTTTTCAGAAAACACAGGTCTCCAAAAACACTAATAAAATCTGCAAGTGTGACCCTAGTCTTAGATATTATTAATGGGTCCATTTTAATTTTATAAGCTACAGTGGGGGAAATAAGTATTTGATCCCTTGCTGATTTTGTAAGTTTGCCCACTGACAAAGACATGAACATGGATGTGTTTTTCCATGCGGTTTTCACAAAATTCATGTGTGAAATCTGCATGGAAAATCTGCAAGTGTGACCCCGGCCTTGGACAGAACACCTTTAATCATTGAGAACTTTTTTTTTTCATTTTATTGTCACTTTCCCAGTTGTATGGGGGCTTGATTTTTGCCAGATAATGTATTTTTTGGCATCATTTTTGGGCAAATATATGGTAATTTATGGATAAGTTTTATTAGTTTACGTTTATAGGGAAAATAAAGAAAACAGTAATTTCATACTTTGCAAAAATAACATGCAAACTATGGAATATTACATTGATGGATTCAAGCTCTCTATCCCTACATCATGCAGCTCTCAGATTGCGTAGCAAAAAACTGCTGACAGATTTCCATTAACAAAACTTAACTCCTGAGGTGCCAAATAGTTTGATTGCTAATACTGTATCTCTGTGATGAAGAGGTGAAATAATGCAAAAAAGAAATACCGTACATTTTATTTCCGTCTGCATCCACTATGACATCATGAGTCCAGCACAACATAAAAATATTTAGGTAAAAGGCCCACATATAGGTCCTGACAAAGGAGACTGTTAACAATAGTCACCATTGTAAGGCGCATAGCACCATAATCATTTTCTGGTGTTCTTCCACAAAACAGCAGTGGATCTGA